>WTSP01006125.1:5837-32163 GCA_025331215.1 Actenoides lindsayi
TCTCTGGAGACTTTCCAGCCCCCCCTGGCTCTGTTCCTGTGTGGGCTGCCCTGGGTGACCCTGCTGGGGCAGGGGGGGTTGGACTCCATGATCTCCAGAGGTCCCTTCCAACCCTACCATTCTATGATTCTATGACAGTGCTGTCTCTGAGAACTTTTCTTCCCGTTTGGTTAGCTTTGGCATAGTAACTCTGAGGACTGGAGGGCTGAGACCATAAGTAGGGCAGCAAGAACTTGGGTGTAGGACTCCACTATGGTAACAGGCAATGGGTTAAGACACAAACCTGAATGTGAAAGAGTGTGAAATATTGTTTGTGATACAGATTCCCAACTTGATACGTGCCAGTTGTGGTGGACTAAGCATAGCTATCCCTCAGTAAGTGGAGGCCTAACGAACAAAGCTACCTCAGGTAGTTACCTAAAATGTACCAGTTTCAGGCATTTCTGAATACCTATGTAAGCAGTCTGATGTTTTCAGAAATGTAAAGTAGTTTGTGTTGAAACAAAGCTATTGTTGTAGATGTCAATCTCTAAATACCTAATAGGTGGGAAACTTGGCTCCTGAGTAACTGGCCCACAAAACTTCAGTGAAAGTGTATCCTTTAAATATATTGTCTGAATTGAACCTAAGAACCCTACAGACCTAACGACAAAGACTGTTCATAGATAAGGTTCAGAACTCAGAGGCTCCATAAACTGGAGTTTTTTGATGTTGTTTCAAGCTGTGTGCAATTTGCTAAGGTTTATCGAGACCAGTAGAACATTTTCCAACAATATTAAGTAAAGCAAGTAGCAGGATTTTCACCAGCCTTGCACCTACTTCATATTCTTAGCTCAGTGTCCTGCAGTCGTGTGTGGTTTGTTTTGTGCGGTTTTTTTTCCTTCTCTGCAGTTTTTTTTTTAAATGTGCCTTTAAATTTATGTATTCATGTATCCTGGAAAAAAAATAACTTATTGGAGCCCTGATCAAAACTCTCTGTAATTAAACCTTTTTTACTGTTCAGAGGTCATCTATAATTCGAGAGATTGTTGCTACAGATGGAGGTAATAGGAGCAGTAAAGTTGAACTCGCCGTAACGATTACCAGTGAGAAAAACCAGCCTCCACAGTGGGAAAGAGAGAGCTATGAAGTTGTTATTCCAGAGAATACAACACGAGATGCATCAGTTTTGGTAAGGTTGGGACAAACTTCATCTGTCTGTAGCTCTAAGGATGGAATGTTGCTTATCTGCTTAAATAGAGTAAGCTTTTATTATTATTTTTTGTGTGTTTATTTTTATTATTATGTTGTGTGTTGTAGGGACCAGGGATCTGCTATCAGTTTTCTTTCAGAAATGCTAACATTAACCAGCATTTTTGCTTTAATTTATATGTGTGCAACCATTATTTAATTTCCTTCCCATTTAGACTACATTATAGGTGTTCCCATTTTTTGAAGGCTTCTGTGTTACTATTGGGTTACTTGGAATGAGTAATCGGAACAGCTTTCTGAAGTAACTCCAAATACGTGTTTTTAGGGTAAAAGCATGAGTAGCCAAACGTGTCATGCCTGCTTACCTTGGGCTGCAGCTGTTTGCAGCCTGGAGATGTATTAGCCAGGGTTAAGATTTGGCATCAGGAAATACTTGTCCTAGTGTTTTGAGTTGGGAGCTGAAGATCTGGGAGAGTCAGTACCCAAAAGCTTTTGGAAATGTTGCTGGACTTGCAGAAGTGTTGGTTACACAAACTTTTTGACCTGTGCAGACAATCAAAGCGACTTCTACCCTTGGTGACCCCCGTGTGACTTACAGCCTAGAAGAGGGACTTGTTCCAGAGACCAACATGCCTGTTCGTTTCTACCTGACTCCGAACAGACATGATGGTTCTGCTTCAATCCTTGTAGCAGAACCACTAGATTATGAAACAACCAAGAGCTTTCTGCTGAGGGTCCGAGCGCAGAACGTCGCTGCAGCTCCTCTGGCAGCATTTGCTACAGTCTATATTAATGTAACAGGTATGTAAGCTCTTCAGTGGCTTATATAATCATCACTATTTTTTTTTATTCCTTTTAACGTAAAGATTGATAGTTTTCTCTTTCTGTGCTTTTTTGATGTTCTAGATGTCAATGACAATGTCCCGTTCTTCACTTCATCTATTTATGAAGCCTCGGTAGCAGAGGGAGCTGATGTTGGGACGTTTGTCGTCCAGGTGTCTGCCACTGACCTTGACCTTGGTCAGAATGGTGAGGTAAGCAACTGGGGACCTACATCTTCTGTGATGAAAGGTATGGAATAACTTCTGTATGAACTAGAAAGCTTCAGCCTAGAAAAGGGATGACTAATAGGGAAACATGAGATGAAACACAGTAGTTAATTATACCTTTCTTTGTCTTGCCATGTAAAAAATAAAACTAAAACTGGTAGGTGTGAGACAGAAAGCAAAGAAGAAGTATTTATACAAGCTGTATTGCAGGTGAAAGATTTGCTGTAGAACGCTCTGGTTTGGAAAGGTCTACACAGACCTAAAACGTGATTGGAGAGATAAACAGAAGAAAAAATGTGTTGAAAGCTTCTGTGAGTTGTAAATCACTGGGGGTACAACAGAATCCTTACAAAACACGTCAATTTAACACCAAAAGTAGATGGATTTGCTAGTGATTTTAAAACAATGGAAGTAGAGGTATCCTTAGGACAAGAGTGCAAGCTGAAGCCAAGTGCACAAAAACATTACGTATAATGGTCCTTGATACTGAGCAAGTTCAAATTCAGCTCACCCGTGGCTATTACATTAATACCTGGAGTCTTTGGCTGAGTTTGGGGGCTGTTGCACAAGCACTGTGCAAGTGTGAACTAGTGAACTTAGTAGATGAGCCAAATGTCTTTCCTCTACAGGCTGGCAATCAGCATGCAAGGGGGTTAATTGACTTTAAACTGGACGGCTCAAGCTGGCAGTTTTACCCAGCCTTCCCTGATCAAATTCTCAAATACAAGACTTCCTTTCCTGTCTGTAAGTTGTGAACTGTCTGACAAAAGGAAAGGATAGATTAATGACTTCTTTTTAATCTTTTAGATAACTTACTCCTTGTTACATGACAGTGGCAGAGACTACACGTATTTCCACCTGGACTCCCAGACAGGCTCAATATACACAGCCTCAGGGTTTGACAGGGAGGAGAAGGGCTCCTATCTTCTAGAAGTCAAGTCAGTAGATGGCTCTGAATCAGCTCGACCTGGAAAACACGGGAAGCCAAACTCTGGTAAGAGACGGGTGTCTGTTTTATGTGCATTGGTCACTGAAAGCACAAGCTTGGAAGCGCAAGATTAATCTTTTTTCAAGCATACCTGTGAAAAAGCATCTGTTGGTTTGTGTTTTCTTTTTTTCTTACCATTTGTGCAGCAGTTGTGTCAGAAATATTTTGTATGATGATCAGGCAAGTTTTTTTTGTTCTGAAACTAAAAGAAAACTAGGAGTTGATAGAGCTGAGAGAGTATTTCCTAGCTAGCAAAGACGCATCCGTTACCTGTGGGATGGAGATCTTTGGGTAGTGGTGTTTCTCAAAGCACTGCGTGTGGTACTGGATTCAGTCAAACATAATTACAAAGTATGAAGCAGGAACATTCAGGACAGAAAATTTCATTCTCAGTTGATGGCTATGAGTAAATAAAAATTAAAATTCAGCTTTTGTTGCTTCAGGAGAAAAAGTTATGAGTGAAAACTGTCCAATTGCCATACTAGGCATCAGTTACTCACACATTATCTGTTCAGACGAATTGGATGTGACATGCATTTGATAGCCAGGTGCTTTTGAGTACTGTTGGTATATATCTTGTCCACACCCCTAAGGGTTTGTTTCTGTATTGTCTGCATATTCGTCTTCATTTCATGTGCAGTTTGGAGACGGTTGAAGGAATTGTAGCAGACAGAAGTGACGCTGCTGAGTATTTTAATCTCTTGTCTCTTGTCTCGCAAGACACGGCCTACGTGCGCGTTTTTATCAGCGATGTGAATGACAACAAGCCTGTCTTCACTCAGAGTGTCTATGAAGCAAATGTAGATGAAGACCAGGATGTGGGCACAACTATCATTACAGTCAGTGCTAACGATGAAGATGAAGGTAAAGTATTGGAATTCCCCATAGCTGTGTCTAAAATATTCATGAGTTAATTTCAGCACACTAAGACATATTTAGTGGTGTTAGAAAGGAAAGTGTCTTCTTGTCTCTAGAATTTAAAACTTCTTTCAGTGTGAAATGATTGGGCATGGACATTAGTTCATAATGGACCTGTGAGGCATAGGTCAAATAACTCCCATTTCAGGAGGCAATGCATTAATATGGGATGATGGGGTATAGTTTCTCTGCCAGCAAATACAAATTTATTATAATTCTAGATCATATCATTTTCTTACAAATGGGTACCAATAAAAATGTCCCGGTCAACAAGAATGAATCAAACTTGATTTCAGTGAGATTCATTTGTTTTCTCTGTGGACAGTATAGTTTTATTGTTTTTTTTTTTGTTTTTTTTTTTTTTGGCACACATTCTCATATTTGAAACTAGACTTTCTAAATGCATGTGGTGAGTCTTGGCTCTGTTGCTTTATCTGCAAATCATTCAGGAATTCACCCATAAGCCATGTTAAAATAGATACATAACCAGTGTTCATAAGGCAGAGAGGGAACAGTACAGGCTTCCATCCTTTGGTCACAGTGCACTACTAATTTGACTTTGCTCTAAGGAGAAACGTACATTTTTGTTGCACAAGTCCCACAGAACTGTGCTGTCAGCATGTCTATGAAGTATGAGTACGTCCTGGCTGCAGTTGATTCCTCACTCACTCAAGGAGGTTGAGGCAAATGTGACCAAGTTGTACTGAAGAAAGATTTACCTACTCAAGGAACTTCTAGTGAATTACATAGGCTGCCTTTAAGTCTACTCTTTAGTGTTGGATCATGGAACCTGATGTGATGGAGATATGACACTTAATTTCTGTCCTCTTAATAAATGATTAAAGATGTAGCTGTGAAAGAAGGGAAGAAAGGTAGTCTGAAGGTAGAGCTCGCAGAAAGGTTAAGTGTCTTTATTTGATCTAAAACCACTGGCAAATTGGCACTGCATCTGAAATGTTGAGAAGTTCTGTTAGTCTCCTCTGGTTTAATAAATAATTATCCTTTTTGTTGGTAAAATCTGTGTATAAATGAATATAAGTGCTGAATGGTTCTATGATATGCAGCATTTTACAGTAACTCATTCTTACATGCCAGGTGTTAGCCAATAAGAATCTGTCCCATAGCCTTTGCCAGTCATATTGATCCTTCAGTGAATTCAACCATCATAAGTAAAAGCAGAATTAATATTTGATTGGAAAGACACATTTCATAATTAGACACTAATTACATTTGGGCGTATCAGAACCAAGATGCTGGTAAGTAAACTGACATAGCTGCCTGTCTGAAAAGGCCACAAAGCTATCACAAGAAAATGGGTTATTGGATGATCTGCACTTCATCTCAACATCCCAGTTTTTCATCTTCTTCAAGAAATGTGTGTTTTCTGACACTGTTTGTAATTGACAGGAACAAATGCTAAGTTACGGTACCAGATCACAGCTGGAAACACTGGAGGAGTACTTGATGTAGAAGGAGAAACAGGAGCCATTGTTATTGCCCAACCGCTGGATTATGAAGAAACAAAGAAGTATGAGATTCACTTGTTGGCCTCTGATGGGAAATGGGAAGATTACGCAGTTATCATCATCAATGTCATGAATAAAAACGATGAGACTCCAGTTTTCTCTCTCAATGAATACTATGGAAGTGTAGTTGAGGAACTGGATGGGTTACCAGTTTTTGTACTTCAGGTAGTGTATGCAGTTTCAGAGATTATAGTATTTCAAGGAAAGAGCCCAGATTACTCTGGCAAAATTATGTTAATAATGATCTAGCAAATAATCCAGTTAATAATAATGTTAATAATCATCCAGCATAGATATTTTAATAAAATTTGGTTTCACTGAGATTCTTTTTGTCGGTGGATGAAGAGAAGTGGACTTTTATGAAAAATAATTACAAAGATAGTAAGTAGGATAAGCAAGATGGACCCTTTGTGATCCTGAAAAGCAAATCATGAACGTTTTCAAGTAGCTGCCAGGATAGCACAGTTAAATTACTTCTACAAATATGAAAAGAAAAGATTAGAATATCTACATTGTTGTTGTAGTAGTGCAAAGTGTATTTACCTACTCTGAATTGTCCCACAGCCACTCCTGTTGCCGTTCATCTGACACCTACGTGTTAATACTGCATCTTATACTTGTGCTTGGACTCCTTTAGACCATAGCAGCATGTAGGATATAACACAACCTACCCAGGATTTATAATTTCTACGACTTTTTTTTCCTACCTTTTGTAGGTTATGGCAAATGATCCGGATAATAGCGTGGCTGAAGGAGAGCTGCGATACTCGCTGCACGGGCATGGCGCAGCCGACGTTTTCACGATCGATGAGACAACGGGCAGCATTTACTCACACAAGAGGCTGGATCGGGAGGAGAGAGCACTCTGGAGGTTTGTTGTTCTGGCTACTGACGAAGGAGGAGAAGGACTCACAGGGTTTGCCGACGTCATTATCACCGTGTGGGACGTCAACGACAACGCGCCCGCCTTCGCGTGCGTGCCCGCTGGCTGCAACGGCAGCGTCTTCGAGAACTCTCCCGCGGACACCTTAGTCTTGGAGATGGGGGCAGTTGATCGGGATGATCCCAACGTAGGCCTTAATGCTGTCCTGACTTACAGGATAACAGAGAATGTTAAAGATGAGTTTGGTACTGACATGTTTGCTATCAATCCCGGTAGCGGTGCGATCCATGTAGCGGGGGGAATGCTGGACAGAGAGAGGACTGACAGGTATTTTCTTACCGTTGAAGCCAGAGATGGGGGAGGGCTGACAGGGACTGGCACTGCCACTATCTGGGTTGCGGACGTCAACGATCACGTTCCAGAATTCACAGGGAAGACGTGGCAGGCAGCGATCCCTGAGAACAGTGCCATCGCCTCCGCGGTCCTGCGGCTGTGCGCTACAGACGCAGACGCTGGGGACCGTGCCGGATTAATGTTCAGCATCATCGGGGGGGACCCAGATCAGAAGTTTTACGTTGAGAATGATAAAGAACAGCAGTGTGCCACTATTCGACTGAAGAAACTCCTGGATTTTGAGAACGCACGTGAAAGGCAGTTTAATCTCACTGTCGCAGTGCAAGACCGGGACTTCTCCGGTGTTGCAGCCTGCCTGATTGAAGTGGAAGATTCTAACGACCACAGCCCAGTTTTCCTTCCTCAGTTGATTCAGGCAAGCCCTTTCTTGGAAAACGTGCCCGTAGGTACGACAGTAGCTACAGTGAGGGCTACAGACAAGGATTCTGGCTTGAACGGGAACATTATATACTCTATAAAGTCCGATTCGGATCCTCTGGGGCAGTTTGGGGTCGACCAAGGCGGTGAGGTGATCGTGGCCAGCGCGCTGGATCGTGAAGCCGTTCAGAAATACGCTTTGGTTGTAGAAGCTTCAGATCAAGGGACTCCTGCCCGCACCGGAAGCGGTACGGTTTTGATCAACTTGCTTGATGTTAATGACAATGGACCGAGGTTTGAGGCACCCTACGTGCCCGTAGTTTGGGAGAATGCCTTGAGGCCTGAAACAGTGTATATGAACCGTACCTCAAAGCTGCTTCACGCCTTTGATCCGGACGGTGAGGAGAACGGGCAACCCTTTACGTTTTCCTTGCCACCAGATTATCAGAATTCTTCAGATTTTTGTCTTACTGACAACAGAAATAACACTGCAACTGTAACTGCTTTGAGATCCTTTGACAGAGAGAAGCAGAAGGTGTTTCATCTGCCCATAGTGATAACAGACAGCGGGATTCCAGCCATGAGCTCCACAAACACCCTGACTATAACAATTGGTGATGAAAATGACAACTGCCACCAGTCTGGGCATAAGGAAGTCTATGTGTACAATCACAAAGGTAAGTGCTACCTGGATCTTAGCTCACACCCATGAGCATGCACAGCACGATTTCACACCTAATTCCTCTCTTGCACTCCCTAATTTATTTTTTTTAATGCTTTATGTATTTCAAACTGGAAGCTCCAATTCTGCAAACGACTAAATAAAGAGGAATGAGGAAAGGACATTTGCAAAGCTCGGACCCTAGCGTGGAGTCTAGCTCACACCTCCAAAAAACTACCGAGAAATGGTTAGCTGCAAACTTACAGAAAAAAGCAGTGTTTTTATAAACCAATACAATCTGTTTTCCGTTCACTAGTTGTCACCTGCACAGAGGAAAAGTTTATGTGCACACATGATTCAGAAAGGCCCAGGGAGTCCTGAAAAAAGGGCCAAGAAGTGGCATAGCTTGGTGGCCTCTTGCCCACTTCCCTTTCTCAGCCATGTCCTGCTCTCCCAGCTGCAACCCACAGGGTGCTCTCCCTCTTTTGCTGGATTCCACTTGTGTACCATTTGAAATAAGAGGGTAGCAATGAAACACTTGGGGATTAGTTCCTGATGTGGTTGGTGATCCTTGTTATATCTTCTTTTTTTTTGTCTTTTATGTAGAGTTGTATTTATGTGTAATTCTGTGGCTGGTTTGTGTTGTTTTCAGCTTTTCCTCTTCCGTGTGACATCCACAGTGTACTCACGTTTCCAGAACTGGGAAGAAATCACATGACAGGCTGTGCATTATTTTAAGAACCTGGGATCATGGCCATCACCAAGCTGAGCAGGAATCTGAACATAATAAATGCAGTAATGAGCGTGGCAGAATATAAAAAGCAAAAATTAAATGCAGATTTATTATAATTTATCTCAACAGGAAAATGGTCAACAGCAGTGCTTGGGGAAGTGTTTGCACCGGATCAAGATGACTGGGACAATAAAACATTTCTCTCTGAAGGAAAACTGCTCAAGTGAGGATTGCATTTGTGTCAAAATGAGTAATATTTATGTTTCTGTAATTATTTTACTCACCGTATATTTCTGTGGGTGCATAAAGCCAGGGTATTGAGTGTATTAAGGAATGTACCTTCTGAATGCTCCTTTTCTTTTTACTTGGGTAACTAGGTAGTAAGAAATTAATGTACAAAATATTTTCTTCCAAGAGAAATGCAGGCAGTGACCCTGGAAAGAGGATGCAGGATCACGCCATGATGTTGAGTTTTAACCAGATGTCACCATGAATGCATTTAGAAAGGTGCATTCGGGAAGATCCAGTTAAATGATAGGTGGAGTCTTCAATACGTGCTCTCAAATGTTGGAGCGGATGGAATACAAATCCCAAACTTAAAAGGGCAGAATGGAATCATTTAATGAAAAGTGAAAGGGAATTAGTCGATCTCCTTCGGCGGTTAAATTTACGATTGCATGTGAAAACCATGACTCGGGTTATTGAAGGTTTCTTCTGTTAATTGAAATGTTGAATTGGATCCTTAATTCCTGCTTGGGCGTTATTTGTTGGTATCAGAAAGTGAGGTGGCATGTAGCACAGTTTTATGCTGATTGGAATGCAGAAAATGGATGTGAAAAGGAATATAATCTTTGTCTCTGGTGTGAATAAGAATTCAAAAGCTGTATGTAGCCCAAAATGAAAGACTTGACTTTCTGTCTGTCAGCGGTCCCTGGGCCTCTTTCCATATTAAGAGGTTACTGTTCCATAAGAGTGATCATGGAATATTTCCATAATTACTAATTATTGTCCCTTTGTGGTGGCAAATGAAGATGTTATCAGAGATTTCATCCAGGCTTTTATCTTGTTCCAGATGGATACAGGAGAATCTGGGATGACTTTGTATGGTTTTGCCACTTTCTGTTACTTACCTCACAGACCTGCCCGTGATGACAGCGTGGGGCCCGGTGGTTCAACTACACACTGCTTTTCTTTGAGCTTGGGAAAGTCTGGGGGTTTGAGAGCAGTAGAAACATCTGTTTATAAACTCTGAAGATTGTAATCTCTAAATCAAGGTGTTTCTGGTGCTTTTCTGAGGGTGCTTGCTAATTCTTCTAAGTTTTGATCCTATAACCTTCACAATAACATTTAAAGCCTTCTGAATGATGTTAATGAATGAAGTGCTCGATTTTGATTCATTGAGGTTTCCTAATTGAAGGTTTATGTCTAGGTCTTTCAGATTAAATCAGAGGACGGGTGCTTTGATGATGGTGGATGACACTCCTCAAGGAATATATAACTTAAAAGTTAGAGTTTCTGATGGAGTTTGTCCTGATGTTATATCTACAGTACAAATCAATGTCAAAGAGCTGGAAAATGAAGCCATACAAAACTCAGCCTCTCTGCGTCTATCAGGTTAGTTTTATTTTCCAGTGAGAGTTTAGATCAGCTCCTTGTACATCTGACTGATTATGTGATGTAGATACTATCATACCAATATTGAAGTGGTCTCTCAGTATTTCATGTTTATCTGGTTTTGAATTCCAAACTCAGATGTCACAGCAGAGGAGTTCCTAAGGAGAGATGAACACGGCAAAACGAGACATGACAAGTTCAAGG
Source organism: Actenoides lindsayi (assembly GCA_025331215.1). Taxonomy (NCBI): domain Eukaryota; kingdom Metazoa; phylum Chordata; class Aves; order Coraciiformes; family Alcedinidae; genus Actenoides; species Actenoides lindsayi. The sequence continues at coordinate 16,376 of WTSP01006125.1, forward strand.
AATTACTGGCAAAAATGTTACCTGCTGAGCTTAGTGATGTCATTGTCTTCAGCGTGATGAACATTGATGGAAACCAGACAGATGTAAGATTTGCAGTCCATGATGGCTCGGCATATTACAGACCTGAGAAGCTGCATGCTGAGATGGCAGCGTTTAAAAATGAGGTATATTCTCTAGGGTTGTCGGCCATCCCTGTAACCCACCCGGGTACTGAGTTTGTGGGGTAGATATCCTAAACCTCAGGGGAAGAACGTGCTAAATCTACAGCTAAGGTCTTTTTGCTTCACTCAGGACAAAACTGCTTGTCAACTACTGTAGTGCAGCGATTGTCTTGAGATGTTCTAGGTGCTGATGGAAATACCTAAATCATCAGCTTGTGGTCAGACACTTACAGTAGAGGCTTGATGCCCCCCAGATGGAAATTCTCCTGTACAAAGAGATGACACTCCATAGAAAAAAAGTCCTGCTGGAAAGACTATGGAGGTTAGAAGAACAGTTACAGCAGATAAATGAGATAGAGACAACCAATTTTGTGATTGTGTTTAACTCACCAAAGGACAACTTTAAATACAAAGTGACAGCTTTCCCCAGCATCTTTTGCCATTAAAAGGGCAGAGCAATTTGTGAATGTAAGATGCTTTCTTCCACTTCCTGGTGTCCCCTTACTGACCCACTCAGCGTACCAGGTCCTGCATGCTCTCTGACTCAGTTACCCAGGCCCAGTCTGTCTTTGCCCCACGTTGATTTTCTGTAGTCCTCCAGGTTTTGGCTTTGCTGAAGCCCTGCAGGTGCTGCTGAACGGACACAAGAGCTGCTGCCTTGCACAAAGGCAACATGTCACTGCTCAGCTTGGAGCTTGCCCTGGACAGGGCAGCCCTTCTTGACATGCCATTTGTAGCTCTGGGGACGTATTTGGTACATCCTAGGGAGGGTTTTCCTGAAGAGAATATGACACTTTCCATTTGTGTGAACATGGGAGGGTCTGCCTGATTCTGGGAACCAAACAGGAGTGTCTTAACTAACTACTTTCCTACATCTTACTGTATCTTAAGCAGTCATCTGGGTTATGAGACCCTTCAGAGTGACCAAGTAGGAAGTACCCACGCCAGGTAATATTCATGAAGCATGCTTCTTTTGCATGGTTATTGAATTACTGCAACAATAATAGAGAAAATTGGATAGATTTAAAATAGTCCGTGCCATAATACGTGGCAGGTAAATTCATCAAAGTGGTAACAAGGGGATTGCTTCACATACTTTAATGAAAAAATATGTTTGTATTAATTATATATCACCTTTCAATATTTAATGAACAGCTCTAGTGAGTAATCACCAATAGTTTACAGAAAACCAGTCATAGCTGGAGAATTTCTCCGGTAGTTTTTGTACATGTGTTTAACTACAAATATAGAAAATAAGTAATTAGCACTGGAATTATTCATTGGCTTGCTAAATAAATAATATGTTTGCATTGCCTCCTTGGGATATAGCTTTACAGGAACTGTTTTTATTTAGCAGAAAAATAATCCCTTGTAATACTGTAAAGGACCCGGGGTTGTTTATATGTGCAGTGCCTTTCCATCCCAGTATTACCCAGCTGTCTCAGTGTGCATTATGGACTTCCCACTAATGGGGATGGATGTGGGCAGCAGAACGACACTGCATCGAGAGGATGCATCGCGGCCTCATCGAGCCTATTTTATGCCTTTGGGGTCACGCTTTTCCATACAGGTTAGGATATTTGAGGATGTACTGACAATTGATGATGAAGGTTAGAGTTCTTAGAGCGGTGAATTGAGATGACTGTGCAAGGGAAAGAAAACCAGAGCCTTAGGATTTATGTGTTGGGTTTGATCTTCTCAAGGTTTAGTTTTAAGATATTTGTCACACATTGTGTAATTCAAAAAAATACTTATTAAATGTGTAAATGAAGAAAGTCTTAAGTTTGATCTAAAGTTAGTTTTACACTTGGATACCTCAGTGTATACCACTGTGAGAGGAGTGAGGTCTCTTGCGCTCGGATGTGGTGGCTACATACACATCATTTCAGTGGATTGGAATTGCCAAATAACAGATCAAACTCTGAAGCTTTGTGTGCACCTGTGCAAAATCCCCAAACAAGCAGAAGGAAGAAATCTGTTGGGCCAGGGAACAATCTTGGTGATAACTTAGTCCAGTGCCTAGGCTCCTGGCCGAGTTACAGAGGGTCTGAAGTAACAGCAGCCCTGTTACAAACTGCAGGACACTGTCACTGTGTTACAAGAACTATATATTTAGATCTTTATTTGGGGGTTTGGGCTCTCGGGTGCAACCCCAGTAATGATAAAACCAGTGAACTAGCAAAGATGAAGTGTAGACTAGAAGACAGTCTCCAGTGTGCTGCGTCGAGTGCATTTTGTTTTAGGCAGCTGGGCGTTAAATATACATTTATGGGGCACAAATCAGTAGACTGAATCCTAATTGCTAGAGTTGTCTTGTCAGGCCATTGTCCATTTTCCATGTCCGTCTCCTGATGCACAAGAGAATGTAAAAAATAATATCTGGGTATGGCTCAGGAGGAAGAGTTTTTATCCTGATTTGAGCTCAGATGTGCCTGTTGCAATCAGGGTGCCAAGCCGTGTGACGCGGACAGCACGGGTCAGAAGGTGGAGTGTGGCTGCTCTCAGAGCTCTGGTCCTTGGGAGTACAGCACAGATTGAACGTGGTCACAGTCAGTCATGTCAAGGGTTAAGTTCTTAGGAAACAGTGCTACTTGTAAATGTTATTAAATTTTTCCTGTATTTGTCCAACCGTTTTGTTTGCCTGTATAGTCAGGGATGCTACTCATGAATACTCAAAGCATCCCGTGGCTTAGATGTTTCAGAAGTTAAGGAGTGAGCAAAATCATTCATCAGAACAAGAGCATCCGTGTGTTAAACTGCACTTTCTTCTAGATCCAGGCGGCTTTACAGCTGAAGATCTGGGAGATAGATGTCGATGAGTGTCGGAGCGCAAACTGTAGCGAGGGCAAGGGCTGTACGAACCACCTCGCCGTCAGCGATGGCCCCGCGGTGACGGACGCTGGCAGCGTGGCCCTGGTCTCGGTGACAGCCACCACCGCCGCGGTCTGCGCCTGTTCCGCGAGGGACAGGCTGCACCGGGCTTGTTCCTCTTACCCCCGAACCCCTTGTCTCAACGGTGGGGTGTGTGTCGACACTCTGAACGGCTACAGGTGAGGAAACCCTTGTTGCGCGTTCTCTCCGTTCTTTTTTTCTTCTGTTTTTCAAGTGATGAGTGGAGCTTATGATATACTGGTCTAAAAATATCATAGAGGGACTGTACTTCTGACTGAAGGAGAGACCAGAAAACCCCCGAGTGCGCTGGGGTGTCAACCAAATGCCAACAGAGTCTTTACCAACAGCCCTGCAGTCCTGAGTGCAGTGGAAATATAGTGGGCAAGGAAGAAAACGCTGGGGGAAGAACAGCGGCGTCATTAACACGTGTCACTTTTTAAGCGCATCTCATTCAGTGTGAAGGAATGGGAACTGTGTGCTAGGTTTGGGGGTTTTGTTTGCTTTTATTTTCCAGCAGATTAATAATAAAGGTGACTGTTGTGATTGATACTGATAGTGGTAGCAGCAGGGGTGTAGAGGGGGTGAAGTAACTTGAACCAGTGGGTAATAAGGAGTTCAGAAAACATTAGACAGGAAACTTACTTTGTTAGAGCATTACCTGGCACACGCCAGGTTTCCTTTAGTGAAGTTACTCTGGTTTATTCTATCTAGGAATTAAACTCCCTGAGTTTTCTCTGGAATAAATTGATCAATTTATGTTTGGCACCTGTGCAGCTTATTTAGGGAACGAATTCGTTGTTCTCAAAAACACGGCCTCAAAAATATTTTCTTATTTTTTTAAATAGAGATAGTATAGTGGATAAATATGCTTTGTGCTCTTAAAGTATTGTCATAATTGCCAAGCAGCCTGAGAATCTGCTAAAATCCTTACTGTGTCTCTGCCGTTTTTAAACGGTGATTCAAGCTCTACATTTAAGTGCTAAGTCTGTTGCATGCAAATCCAAAAAAAATGTTGAACATTAGAGAATTCAAACTATTTTTTTTTTGCATTTGTGCTCTTTCAGATGTCTTTGTCCTGCTTCGTTTCACGGACCAGACTGCCAGCAGACTAAGCACAGTTTCCATGGAAATGGTTATGCATGGTTTCGTCCCATCAGGCCTTGTTTTGAAAGCTCACTCTCTCTGGAGTTCATTACTGTGATTCCAGATGGACTTTTACTATATAGTGGTCCTTTAGCAAATCCAGAACCTGGGAGGACAGAAAACTTCATTGCAATAGGTACTTCAGCAAAAGTGTGTGGAAAAAACTAAATGTCTTCTGGGACTGAGCTGCCTGTGAAGAGTGTAGTAGTTAGAGTATGAATTATGTCTTTCCATCTTAAGAGATAATTTATTTTCTAGTTTTAAAACATCTGGAAAAAAAATCCTAATAGATCTTTCTTCTTTGTTGTGTTTTGTATTTATGGCTTTAGGTCCATTGCAGAGTTGTAAAAATCAAGGGGAAAGCAAAATAGATTGAGATAGAGATATAGATTAGATATAGATGTAGATAAGAGATATAGATTAGATATAGATGTAGATAAGATATATAGATAGATATAGATCAGAAATAGATATAGACACAGAGATACAGATAGACATAGAGATAGAGATATAGATAGAGATAGATACAGAGATATAGAGACACAGATACGTCTATCTGGATATATTAATATATATCTTGATGTTGATATATAAATATGATATATATACATATAAATAATCCCCCTAGCAAAACTGTAGTGCTGTAAAGACATGTAGGTACTTTGAAGATAGGTATGACATGATGAATTCAGTCTGAGTCGCCTGTCATTTAGTTGGGTGACAGAAGAAATCCACTGAAACTGCTCTCAGTCTTGGGGTGTTTTTGCACTTTGTTTTTAAGCAGGCAGTGGCTTGATGGATGCATCCAGCCCCAGCGTGCCACTGAGAAGTGATACACGAGTAGGACTCCTTGTTTGAAATTGATACATGTTTAAAAGGTTACTACTGCTTGGTTTTCTGTGAGTTAATACACAAGATGCGCAGTGCGGTTGGCGCTTTCCTAATCAATTGAAAGGCTGGATATTGCTAATCGTTCACCTCTTTTTTGCTTTGTTTTGCAGTTACTTGTAAATTTGAGTAGAAGATGGGAAAAAGTAAACCCTGTTAATTGATTTAGAGCATTACAGAATTGCTGGTTGCTCATCAGGAACTAGTTTCAGTGTTTTGACAGTGAAGTGTCATGATCTAAATAAAAGTAAATACTACATTGAGTACTGCTGCGTAACAGAAATCACAGAATATAATTCTAGCTATTTCTGTAGGGAACCCCCTTTATGTGATTATAACCATTAAATCAGTACATTCACTAACTGCTAACATGTCCAAAATGGAAATATTCTCGTAGCTGAATTGAATTTCTTGTTCACATTGCTCAGAACTCTCTGGTGGTGTTCCCGTGCTGAAGGTGAGCCATGGCTCAGGTGTTGTGGTGCTGCAGTTTCCAAGTCACCTGAATGTAGCAGACAAAAAATGGCATCGACTCGAAGTCAGAACCAAGGGTCAGGTCAGTTACTGGACTTTTTTTTTTTTTTTTTCCCCAGTCAGGTTATTTATATTTCCAATGGCATTTCCATGTGCAGAAACAGGAGGGTAGGAAAAAAAGTGGCTTATTTTATGTATTACTCTTCCTGCCCTTGTAGATTTGATGAATAATACAAATTTTAGGAGGACAGCATTGTCAATTCCAAATCTACCTATGCTGTAATCCATACTTCAGTAGCAGAGAAATCTTTTTTCCTGTTTTTTAAGCTCTGCAGCACATGTGGAACGTGCATGAACGCTTAGTTGTAATTTGCAGATTCAGGGCACACATTTGGACACTGAAATCACTGCACAAAAAGCAGATAATTATTTCTTTGCAAATGCAGTTATGGGGTTTGTTTTGTTGAGTTTGTTGGGTTTTTTTAAACTACTCAGAAGCATAAACTAAATGCAGAGTTAAGTGCCTTCTTTTGTTAAATGGTTCCATTTTGGCTTCATGGGTTTTTGGAGGATGCAAAACAGAACAGGAAAAAAATGCAACCCTTGTTTGGTCGATGGTGTGCTAAAAGAAAAAGGTGAAAAATCGATACATCTTGCGTATTGAATTTTACAGAAATTCTTAATTCAAGAATTTTATGTTTTGGTGTAGGATATTCGATTCATTTTAGATCACTGCAGTGCAGCTGTTGTTTCAGAGATAGAAGGAGTAGGCAAATGGCTGTCCACTGAAGATCGTACCAACTGCGAGGTCTTGGGGTCCGTCCCACGGAGAGCAAGGTATGTTTCTGGAGATTCACTGAAAGACAGTTTATTCTAAAGCCTTTGGACTTTTTGCCTGTCAGATTGGGCCAAGTTATTAATGACTGGGAGCGTAAAAGCATTTGCTATTCTCTCTTCTGGGCCAAGTCTGGACATTAAAGCACGAACCAGTCTCCCTCCAAGTAGTGTTGCCATAAGAAATGACCAGCCCAGAACAGCATGTGGCTGATACTGGAGCTTTTTTGGGTACTGTGTATCATCTCTTACTCACAGGATTTCTCTCCATTTATCAAGTCCCTGTAAGCCTGTTCTTGAAAACCTCATGAAATTAGGCCAGTTGACTTTTTAATGGCAATAACTCTGGATCTTCAGCCAAGGAGGTTTGAGGTTGGACTCAATGAGCTCGAAGGTCATTTCCAACCTGAGCAATTCTGTAATCTTACTGTCTGGTTGGTATGAGTCTGAGGGCTCCTGCTCACAGCCTTTGGTGAACATACTAAGGCAGGCTAATGCATCAGGGGCTCTGGTAGATCCAAGGTTATTGACCTTCTGCTGCACAGACAGAGGAAGTGCACATGCAGCTGTACCTCAGCTCTTCACTCACAGCCTGGTGTCCTTGGACAAACTGCTGATTAAAGGAAACTGGTGCTGGAGTGCCTGACTGTGGGCTGCAGTATCTCTTAGTGACACGTACAATCCACCCAAGATTGTTTTCCAGTGAAGTCATACAGCCAAAGTGTGGTAATGACTCTGGTGGTTTAAATTGCTTGGATTGAAAAAGCTGGAAAACGTTACTCAAAAAGCAGTCATTACATTCAAAGCAGAAGGATGTGTTCACCTGCCTTCTGGAAGGGTTTGGATTCAGTATAACTCAATCCTTTGGACTGGTGCTTGTTGCCCTGCTGATAACACCAAGCTGGGAGAAATGACCAGTGTGTTGGAGAGTGTGGCTTGGAATTCAAAAGGATCTCAGCATGGTGGAAATAGGACCTTGGAAATACATTGTGTTTTGCCACTATGACAAAGGGCCAAGTACTGCAGTGTCCTGGTTTGAGTGAGAACAGTAGGCAGAAATAACCAGCCTCAAACAGAGAGAAGGGAACAAGTGCTAAGTGTCAGGAAGAGGTAGTTGGAAAGTGAGTTAACAAAGCCACATGAACATGAAAAAGGCAAGCACTACACGGTAACACCTCAACGTCTATACAACATGGAAACAATCCTTGCACTCCAGTTAGGACTGCTGGGCCTCAGCTGGAGTCCTGGGTCCAGTTTGTGGACCACAGTGCAGGATAGATGAGCACCAACTGGGTATAGGCCAGAGAAGAGCAATGACTGTGATCAGCTTGCCTTGAAAATAAGACCTATCAAGAATGAAGGAGTTGAGGTCGCTTAACCGAGAGAAGGGAAAACTGAGGAGGGATATGATAAGTCTCAGTGAGTATAAAAGAATGCTAGAAGAGGATTTAGATAATCTCTTCTGTACAGGGCCTTAAGTTACAGTGAGGAGTATTCAGGTTATATTTCAGGGAAACCTTTGTACTAATAAAGATAGTTGAGCTGTGGAATAGGTAGTCCCAGCAGGTGTGCTGGTTAGCTTTGGGATTAAGCCTTGTCAGCAGATGCATGGAGTCCTGGTCGTGAAAGCAGACCACAAAAAAAAGGTAAAAATGTTAAGAACATATGGAAACAAAAAAAGGAGTTGATAACTCAGGGAAAAGGAAACTATGAGAACTAAAATACGTGGAATTCTTTGGGTCAGTGAGATGATTGGGAAACATTGCAGAGCCTAGACGTGTACCATGCATTTTAGACCACACTGACCCAACTTTGAAGTTTCTGATCTTTCTCACAGACAAAGCAGTCTCTGGTAGTATTCCTCCAGTATAGGATGAATTACCGCACACAGAAGCTGTTGAAGGAGAACACGGTGTCTAGAATATCACAACTGCTCTTGTCTTCAACATGAACAGACCTGAATTAAAGAACTGTCCCATAGTTCAATTCCCAGCAGACTTTACTTAAAAAATAAATTACCCTTTATTTTAAAGGGCTGGGTTCTGCTCACTGACCATATTTCAGGGAAAGGAGATAAAACAGTTTGCATTCTTTTGCTGCTTTCTAAAACCTCTGTTACTTGAAAATGCAGCGTAGGTGTTATTCTGCCTTACTGCCTGTGTCTGAAGGTAAATTCACATCTATTTCTAATATTCATATAATTTTTAAAGGTATTTAAATGTGAACCATGTTCTGCAGCTGGGTGGTGTAAAAGAATCATTACCATATTCCTACCCACAATTGCAACACAAACACTTTTCTGGCTGTTTGCGCAATTTCATCTTGGATACTCAGGTAAGAGAAGCTTTTTAGCAAAGGAGTAAACTTCCTTAGAAAATTTTGGGGAGATTTGTATTAGACCTGAAACTTTTGCTTCTGTTAATCTATATTCTATGTTCTCTTAATCTGTGTTCTCTTAATCTATGTTCTATTAATCTAATTCTCAATGCCCATTATACGTCAGTGTAAAATACAAGCAAATTCTAGATTATTTTTTTTCTCTATCACAATTATAATAAATACCTTGAAAAATTATTCCTCAAATACAGAGATGTATTTATGAGCCAGAAACCGTGCCTTTGTTCATCCCCTACTTCACGCAGCTGTCTTCTGAGCTGCTTTGCACAGTCAGGCTTCTGAATGGCAGTTGTATAATGGTGTATTTCTGCCAGCTGCCTGCTTTGTTAGGAAATAGTAGGGGGTTTTGCTTTCCTAGTCGAGTTTATTCGTAGGCAAAATATGGTCTTTATAAAAAAGTTGGTATCTCGATGTCAAAAAGCAAAGTGAACATCTTAACCAATGCAGGTTGTGATGTACAACTGTTTCTGTTTCAAACTGAAGTGTGTTTCTGCAGTGGTATTTTGGTGTCATGCAACTTTCTCTTGAAGGTATATGACCTTCAGGCTCCTGCAGAGTCTCTGAATAGCTTCCCTGGCTGCTCGCTCACGGACGGGAGCTGTGAGACCATGGGCTCTTCTACCTGTGGTGTTCACGGAAGGTGTCTCGGAGACTGGGGCTCCTTTGCTTGCCATTGTTTGCCGGGTTACTACGGCTATCGATGTGATAAAGGTGAAGTCTGTTTTGCTCTTGTGTTATTGGTAGGCTGTTTACAGTACAGAAAACTTAAAATGCTTGCAGGTAATGATTGCTGAGGTGGTTTCTGACATTTATGTCCTGGAAAGCCGTGTTTCGGTGTAGTCACCTGCTATTTTTAACAATTTCTTTTCTAATTCTCTTTGAGAAATTGCTTTCTCAATATCAGATCGTTTCTTTAGTCCTGAGAACGTGTGTGCAGTAACTGTATAAAGGAGACTGCCCGACAAAAGAATTGTGAATGAAATTATTTGCTCTTGTCACAATTTTTTTTACATTTGCATCTGTTTACACTTCCAAAACTGTCTATTACCATAAAACTGAACTGCGAGTGTGCCGGCACCGCTTGCTGTGCAGAACTGCAACCACACAACGGGAACAGCAAATGACTTCCCATCTGGAAGAGGCTCTATTGGCTTGAAATTCTCTGCTTTTGCTCCAGTGGAATCTTTTCTTTAGCCCTCACGGAGCCAAAGTTTGCAGCCAAAAGACAACTGTAAAATAGCAGGTCGTGAAAATCGGTTGTGGGACTTAATGCTTTGTCTGCAGCTTCTTCTTTTGGCTCGGTCAGAGCTTCTGCTTTCCTGCTGTGTGAGCGTTGGCAGGAGAAGCGTTGGCAGGGTCACGTCAGGAGGGAGATCACCTCTTCACAGATGAAGTGGGAGAGGGACCGGCAAAGTTGTGGAAACAGATAAAGGGACACGTCCCAAAAGACAAGTTCTGTCTCACGGGGCCATGAGACGATTTTTTCCTTTTACCATTTTTTCCTTTCAACTCTTATTATGAAAATTATGGAATTGGTAATATTTCCCTCTCCCTAGGAAATGGTTTAGGGGTCTTTTATCCTGTGTTTTCAGCTGCCAAAGAATATACTTTTGGGCCGGGCAGCCACGTTCGGTACCAGCTGCCGGTCGGTGTGCCGGCCCGGAGGACGCTGCTGGAGGCTGTGGTTCGCACGCGGCAGCCCCACGGCGTCATCGCGAGCATGCTCTCTCGAAGGAAGGACGAACACATCACCCTGCAGGTGAGCCAGCCTCTCCAGCCGCTGACAGCGTAAAGGGGAATCCACGGCGCTGAACGCTGGGCACGGAGAAACGTTAGCTGGAGAGTTGGAAATGGATCTGAAAGCTTTACACTAAGTGCAAAAACTTTGGAATTAATTGTACGGACACTTCAAGGTCTGATCCTGCCCTTAAGATACGGACTGCACAGCCATGGTGTCCCATGGGATACCAAAGGTTACAGGGAGGTCGAGTTTGCTGTACAGGACAGGATGAGGAGTGTGTCCACCCGGCTGTCCTGTCGAGCTGTGGTCACGAGTGGCTGACTTTGCATAGATCAGACTCTCCAAATGGCAGCCTGTTCATTTTACACACGCTCCCGAATGAGTCAGCTCTTCACCTGAACTGCTTTGAGCTGGCAGGGTACAGATGGTACACCAGATTCTCAGCCGTTTGAAGAACACCATCAATTTGTCCAAGAGAGTAATTTTTTTTTCTGAGTGAATTTGGGATCTAATTAATGTCTATAAATCCATAAGGGCTGGGCATCCAGAAGGCAGGGACAACCTCTTCTCACTTGTGCCCTGTGATAGGACAAGGGGCAGTGGATCCAAGCTGGAGTACAGGAAGTTCCTCCTCAACATGAGGAAGAACTTCTTGACTGTAAGAGTTGTAGAGCACTGGACCAGACTCCCAGAGAGGTTGTGGAGTCTCCTTCTCTGGAGCCTTTCAAGCCCTGTCTGGATGCACTTCTGCATGACCTGCTCTAGTTCTCTCCTGCTCTGGCAGGGGGGTTGGACCTGGTGATCTTCGGAGGTCCCTTCCGACCCCTGCCATTCTGTGTACCACTGTGAGTACACTGCTACCAGTATTTAGGTCGTCGAGTTGAGTAACACCCAAAGTGTCTTTCCGTGACACTCTATGTGCAGTGCAAACATACCCCAAGTTTAAACAGATGCTGTGAGGTTGCTGATTACATCCAAGTCTCAGTTCAAGTAATGTGACAGTTACAGATCGATACAAAATACCCGCTGACGACTTTTTTTTTTTCCTTACTATGTTAATTGTTCACAAGGTTGTTCAGGGCTTCCTAGTGGTCTCATACAATCTGGGTGATGGAGACTATTCTGTGAGCCTTCCCTCCTACCCCATCGATAATGGTGAGTGGCATCACATCACACTGGAGAGAAATGAAAATGAATTTACTCTTCGCCTTTACGAAGGAGGTGGGAGGAGAGAAACCCTGAAAGCAGCAGGAGTGTACAAAGAGATTGTGATTGACCCCAGCAGCTTGGTCCTTGGGAACACCTACCCATTCAGCCAAAACAGGAGTTTCCAAGGTGAGGGATTCTTGCTTTCGCTGTTCAGAAAATGGAGGTTTACTGGCAGTACGTGGGCGCATTGTGAGAAGCACTCTCGCTCACGTAGAAGCTAAAGGATTTCTGGCATGACACTTTGCAAAAGGGACAAATTCTGTTCTGCCTAGGAAAAGGGTACAGCAGGAATTTAAGTGCAAATGCTGTTGGCTGCTGGACTTGGACCAAAGATGGTAACCTCTTCACACAACTGCACGTAGAGTGTTTGTACCTGGAGATCCCCCAGAGGGACTGTGGATGGCTTCCTGCATTGGATACACAGACCAGGCTCACTGGATTTAACTAAAATTAGAAGAGGTTTACTGAAGCAGAGCTAACAACTGACATTTTTAGTGACCGAGTGGACAAAGTCACGATGTCCATTAAAAAACAAACCAACTTCCATCCTGGATATCAAAAATTATTTAGAAAAAGATTTATTTTCTGTTGTTTCACCAGAAGTATTCCAACAGCTAAAGCTTGTGCTGAGAACTTGGGACAATATTTTGAATTTCTATTTATAGGATTAAAAGTATTTTTTTAAAAGTAAATAGATCGCAGAAGTCAAATGGTTACCTGAAGATCATTTTAATTAGGATGATTAATTATGCTGTTAAGCAGCCAAAACTTTTAGGGTTTTGAAGTTAGAAGATGTACTTAATTCATGTGCTTTTATGCTGAGGCATCTCATGCTTATTAAATGAATGCCACACATCCTCAGTTCTGGCAGTGACCTAAGGATGTCTCATTTGTGGTTTGCTCCTCTGTAGAGTCGAGCTGGAAATTACAGTTAAAATCAACCAAAGACAATTTATACTGGTACCCATTGAAGAACAGAACAGATTTTCAGCAGTGCTGGACTTTTCTTTTGAAAACATAGTGAAAGAGTACATGCTCTGCTGTCTTGAAAACAAGCAGATAGGGGCCTGCAGCAGTACTTGGTTCATGTGGAAAACACTGGGAAACTTGATGAAAACTCCAACAAATTCAGTCAAAAAGTGGAGAACAGTGCTATGGAAGTTGAGGTGAATTCAGTCCTAGCTTTAAACTTTGGTGATCTGGGTCCTTTGTTAAAACTAAATTGCCAAATCTTACAGCTGCTTCGAATCCCTCTTGCTGAATGGCTTTAAAACAGTCTCTTTTTGCCTTGCCTCAGGATGTATGAAGGATGTCAGGTTTAATAACTACAGGATCCCTCTGGATGTCCACGTGAAGGAGCTGGTGTCAGTATTAAGTGCCCGAGGCGTGAAAGAAGGCTGTTCTTCAGAGGCTTGTAGGAACAACCCCTGCAACCAGGAATTTATTTGTATCGATCTGTGGATGATGCACGAATGCAGGTAGTGGGTGGAAATGAAAAGCACAAACCCTTCCAGATACAGGTGGGCAAGGGGGAATGGGAAAGAGCTGTGCAACTTGAAGGCTGCCACTGGCAATCTCATGGGAGCAACTGAAGCACGGGGAAGCAGCAGGCTAGGTGCCTGTACAGGCAACACGTTACTCAGAGAGAGCGGTCCTTTTAGGCTCTACCCTTAGCTGAGGTAAGGCAGCGTATCTCCGTTGATTCTGTAGCAATTTCACCTGCCTGTCTTAACTGGAAACGTTTGAAGAACAGCAGAAAATTCACAATGTTTGTAAACCCTGAGAAGCGGGAAAAGAGGCTGTGTTAGCTGGTGTGGAGCAGAAGAGCAGCATGGCTGGCTGGCTGGGGAAGCTCGTGCTGTGTGCTGTAGATTCAGAGAATTGTCAGGGTTGGAAGGGACCTTAAAGATCATCTGGTTCCAACCCCCCTGCCATGGGCAGGAACACCTCCCACTAGAGCAGGTTGCTCACAGCCCCATCCAGCCTGGTACCAAAGGTTGACTTCACCTTCACAAAGTGTCTGGTGCTTGGAAAGCTGGGTTTGTTCCTCTGAAACTCTGATTTCCATATTGAGAGTGAAATGCCTTCCCTCTTTCTTCCTGGGTGTGGTTTTCCTTAAGTGTTTTTACTGTTTTCTTTCTGGAAGTCTAAAGCTGAACAGAACGAGCTTATTTTACCTGTTGTTATATTTAATTAAAATTTTAATTTCCCAGAGAAGTCTTCTCAACAATACCAAAAGATACCAATTAATCCCTGCAAACAAAAGGCTTGAAGTAAAAAAGTGGCTTGTACCAGTCAATCAAAAGGGCCCAATGCCAACCACGCTTCCTACCCCGCTTCGTTAGTGCCCCGTTAGCTCTGCTACTGGTTTTTGGTGCCAACTGGGGTGAGTAAATCACCTTTACAAACCGTGCTCTACGAGCACAGCTCCGGTTGCTTTTGGTGGGAGACGTTCCCACAAAGTCCCCTCAAAGCTTTTGGCTCTGCCACCTTCTGAACCCGGGCGGTTTCTCCGGGTCGGTTTTGAATGCCCGCGGTGTTTGCTCTGTCTTTAGGTAGAGCCGAGTTGTTTTAAGTGGCCCTGGAGGTTATCCAAGCAGGTCACCTTCACACAATGTTCCATTTTCTTTGTGCGGTGTCCGGATTTTCCCCAACGAGCTCGTGGAGTTTGATGCCAGGTGAGATGGCTCCGTACCGTTCTGGCCGAAGGAGAGGGTCCGGGTGGCTGCTGGCTTCGTTGCCTTCCTCGTGACATCAGACTGGCCGAGAGGATTAGTTGTTAAACTGCTTACCCAGCGCGGTTTGCGTTTGCAGGCGGCCGCCAGGAGCCAGCAGAGCGGGGTGCGTTCCGTCGCTGAGAGTCCCCGGGATTTATTCGGGCAGAGATGACGTCGTTTGCCTGCAGATGTCTCTGGCAAACCGACGTCTTCTCCTGAAAGCAGGACTCTGGTTTGTGGTGTGAAGTGGAGGGGCCTTGAAAACACTTCTCTGGGATGTTGTTGTCCGTGGCTGTTTGATGCCTCTGCTTTTCGATAAGCACGATTTTGTTTTTCCCGTGGTGTAGGCTGTGAAAAAATAGCCAGCTTTTGAGTCTGGAGATGTTGAGCTGTGACTCCCAAGACTCGTTTCATCAGCCAGCTCCCCTGTTCAAAAGGTACCTGAACACGGAGTGGGAAGCAGAAGGCTGCTGGTTATGTTGTCTTAGCTGCTGCTGGGAACACAGTTTCTGGAGCCCGAGGACTAATCGGCTCTTGCCATCCCTGATGTTTAACAGAGGCTTTCTTAAAACCCCTAAGAAGCTTTCCTCTCCTGGTAGGGCTTTCAGATGGCTCTTCCTAATGATAAATGTCAACAAAGGAGATCAGAGCATCTTCTGCTGCAGTAAGGGAGAAGTAATTTGCTCCGTCTGCGTTTTGAGGTGGATTTTCTTTCCGTTTTTATTTTAGGTTTTTTCAGACACTGTTCCTCCATGTAGCTGAGGTGCCAAAATAGATCACACCTTTCATACTGCAAAGAAGGCAAGAGGTTTGATGATGCTGGTGGGATCCACTGGCTGTTCTGGGACCATCTGTTTCATGTGATAACTGATTTTTAGGTGTCTTTTTTTCTTTTTTTTCCCTTGCCCACATGATGAATTTGGGCTGGAGCTGCCACACAGAAGGTGAATTTAGATGAAATCCCTCTTAGTGCCAGTCGCACAACTGAGGTGTCGGAGATCTGCACGCTTTGCATGCTGACAGCCACCTTCCTCCGCATGCCAGTGGGTTTTGCTGTCCTTTTTTTTGTGCCCTGAGAGTTCTTCCAGAAAAATCTAAGTTTCCCAGGAAGTTACTGTCAGAAGAGCTACTCCTTTTTGGGTAGGTGGGAGGAACAGCTTCATCCTGCTCAACCATATGGTGCTGGGAACATAAAGCCAGCAGCGGTTTAGGATGAGAAAAGGATAAGAATTTGGTCACCTCCACAGCTCAGACACAGAATCCCAGCATGGTGGGGGCTGGCAGGGCCCTCTGGAGCTGATCTGGTGTCCCCCCCCTGCTCCATCCAGCAGG
>WTSP01006126.1:8880-26364 GCA_025331215.1 Actenoides lindsayi
AGACCTGAAATCAGTGGCATTATGAAGTCCTTCAGGAGATGTTTCGTAGGCTTATGCAGAGCGTACTCGTATCCATTCAAAAACCCCCAGTCTCAAGGACTTCATCTACAAGACTCCAAAAATTGCTCAGGATATAGCTCTTTTAGTTCTATTTATCGTATTTTGCAGCAAACTGTTCAGTCAATACCCTTTGGTGCCCCTCACATATCCCAGATTGCAACAGGAACAGTTTACTAAACTGAGTGAGAAATCAACAGAAACATACATATTTTAGGTTCACACCCTCAAACGAATATAATTAATATGACATTTATATAATTAATACAGAGTTTAAAATTAAGTAAAGCAAACAAGTTATAAATAGACCTCTGTGAAGTGCCAGAAGCTGGAGTACCATCTTACGCCCTTGAAGTTAAGGGAAGTTCTGCTACTCACATCGGTGAGAACAAGGCGAGGTGGTTCCTCACAAGAAAACCTGCACAGTTAGTGCTGAACGTTCTTCTAGTATCCCTGTAAAGATTAAATAGCATAAAATTTCATTTCTGCTAGTGTCATTTACTGGCACTGGATTCAACACTGTTTGGGGTTGTTTTTTTTTTTGAGAGAGAGAGCTCTTGCAACTTCCTCTTGTGACTTAAGAAAACTTGTCCAAAGTTTGTAAACTTCCAGGAGGAACTGGACTCTGAGTAAGAGCCCGCATGAGTGATTTAACCCCAGGTTTTCATCTGAGTTTGCAGTTAATTCTTAAACCCGGATTACAAACGCCAGTACAATCGCCTGTGTTTCAGGAGAGTTCCTCTGTTGCAAACAGAATACAAGTCTGCTGGAGAAGTAACTTTCTTTTTGTTTTGCAACTGAACCCTGTGCTGGTGTTTGAAGAGGATGGAAACAAAAATTAATCTGTTTTTCTTTTATGAGTTTTTTTGGGTTTTTTTTTTTTAAATTCAGTGCTTTGCATAATATGATGCTATTATAACAAGAATGCCACGTTCAAGTTGCAAGTTTGGTCGTAGCTTCCTGTCAGCACTTAAACGTGGAAGTGACAGCAGATGAAGAAGCCCTCTGACCAGTGGAGCAGGGTGGTAAATGCAGCGTGGTGCAGAGTAATATGAGTTACAAAATGACCCGGCTAGTACAGAGTTAAGATCCATTGACGTGGAATTCATTCTCCGCTAATTTAGTCGCAGCTATCTTAACTCATGTTGAAAGTGGATTGTAAAATGCATAAAACCACATAAGGTTTATAATTATTGATTTATCCTTTGGCATACCTGAATTTGAGAGAGGAAAGGCTAATATACAGGAATGATTTGCTCTCCATTTCCCCCTTTTTTATAAACACACCGCAATCAGAGGATAAACCCAATGAGAAGTGATATACTTTCTATGAGGCCACACTCAAAACCTTCATCGGAGTTTGTTGGCTGTCAATTTGCTGTCCTCCATCATGTTTTCATCGACATGTTGTGATAATTTAATGATCTTTGAGGTTTGTTTACAGTCTAGCAATGGGTTTGAATTACAGGCACATCTCGAAGCAAGAGATCACATCTGCAAAAGGCTATTGCCAACAACAGCTTTAACTAGATGAAGGCCATATTCATAAATAACCATCTTCTCCCCTTAGTCAGAATAGCTATTAATGGTTCTCCCTAACAAGTAATCCTGTTAATTTGTTTGTCCGGGCATGTGGAGGTTGAGCATGAGGCTGCCTTTCTTGAATGAGGTGAAGGTTTCAAGTATCAGCTGCTACCTGCAAATGTACCTTCCCATGCACCTTCTGGATGGGGTGGGCAGAGTAATGAATTCCAATTGAAGAGCCAGTTGGGCTGCAGCCTGATCATGATATTAAAGAGATACCTTAATTTTCCTCAGTGAGTTCACTGACCATGAGCAAGCTGCTCACTCTGTCCCATGTGGTCTTCTGAGGCTCAGTGAAACGGGAAGAAGCTGACTCTCATTTCTCTTTCATGTATCACATAGTAAATGCAGACATTGGGTACTGCAAAGTAGCTCGTGCAGGGCCACTTGTTACTCGGTGTAACTGGTTTGTGTGGCCGTGCCTTTGGTTTCCAGTACATTCGTGGGTATATTGAAATCAACACCTGAGTAAAACCACCACGGCTGTGAACCAAGCCTTTGGGATGGATGTAGAAACCCTCATTGAACACCTCTGAAATGCACCTTGTTTTGGGAGGCAAAGTGCAGTGTGTGAAAGGGAGAGCCAGGAGCTAGATAAATGATGTTGGGAAGGAAGAAGGCTGGGTCACAGACCTGTGTCCTCCAAAGAAACTGCCCTTCTGTCACATCACTGGTTACAAGGATGACCTCTTTTTGGGCTGCTTGTGGACCTTGCTCCAAAACCTTAATCATTTTTATGGGTAGTTTCTCATTTTTCTATGCCACAGTGATTGCTCAAGTCATCAAAAAAGGAGGGGAAAAGGATCCTTGTATTACTGGTAGATAAGGTCATCTATAAAGCTCAGGGCAAATATTAGCCTACTGAAACTTTAGCGCACTGCTGTTATTGGCCAAAACTATCAATTTAAAGCTGTAAAAATTTTTCTGTGAGTCAGAGATACCCTCAGCTTGCAATGTAGATGTAGTCCTTGGGGTTTGTTAGCTGGAGACACTTCCTAGGGATTAGGAAAAATGTTGATCCTCTTCAATGTAGTGGTTTGGCCAAATTTTCATCTGGAAATGGAGATTTGGTTATATGGAGCCTCTGTTTGTCATTACTGAGGTTTTTGCCTGGTAAAGAAAATGACATTTTTTCCTTATAGTTTGCATGGCACTTTTAAGTCTGTGAAATATTTTGGGAACCTTCCCTTCAAGTCGGTTAACATGTTGGTGCTGTTCTTTTCTCTGTTCCATTTCATATGATCCTTTTGATGAATTTGATAGAAGCATTTATTTTGTTATGACAGATTAAGACGTTATTTGACCTTTTCCTCTATAGTCAAAAGATATAGTACAGTGGAAAAAACTTGAGGAAATGGAAGACGTGGTTGCCTGAGGGGTGGCAAAGTGAATTAATTCATTGTTGATATTGATTCAAAATTCTGAAGGATGCAGTTGAGGCAAATGGTTGTCATAAAACGAAGCGAGTGCTTTAAGGTCAGAAAACAGATGTTAGTTTAATGTAAGACGTGGTTTAAAATCAGTGCCAAAAATATTGTTTACATGAACCTGGAATATTTTCATAATATATAAAGCCTTTTATGCAATGTTAACAAAATTACAATCTTGTGTGGATTAACTGTCTTGTGTTTTGGTATTTTTCAATTGAATGCACAAGGAAAAGGATCAGTAGTTGGTATAAATTATATTCTCCATTTCAATGTGCTGCTGTGTTTCCGAATTTTATTTTCATCCTTTTACAAGCATTATAACACGGTTATACTACCATAATGGCATTAGTTATTTTCAGTGTTTTTTCTTGATCTTTTGGAAGGGGGAGTGTTAGGAGGCTTTGGTTTTCTTTTTTACCTCTGTCAAAGGTATGATGTGATTGTGCTGCTCAGGACTGGTCTGTCTTTCCCAGAAAGTCATTTTCGGTCCTATTGTGGGTAATAAATTAGATAGCTCCTTACCTTGCTCTCATAGAAGTGCACCCATGGAAAAGTTGAGGGCTTGCCTTAAATGAGAGTGAGTTTGAGGAAATCTCACAGTATTGCATACTTTTCTACTACAGTAATATTTGAGGTTTGATGGTTACACTGGGGTTTAGCTTGTTTCTTTTCTTTACCTGTTACGTAGATATGCATGTCAAAATAGTATTTTAGTTTTGTTTCACTCTTTCAAAACTAACTAACTAACTAAATAAATTGAAGCAGCTACAGAATTCCCCAGATCTTCTTTTTTAAAAGTGCTGTCAGCTGGACTACTGCTTCTCACATCATAAGCACAACAGGAGTCTACACTGGGCAGGTCTGTCAGAAACACTGAGTAGATTTAGGACATCCATGCTCCTTTTTATATTGTGTTGCAGGGAGCACATGGTCCTTTGTGCCCATAGATATATATATTTGCCCATGTATACGTCTATCATATAAGGGATAAATTCAGTTTGGTAGGCGTAGAGATGCTGTAATCTGGACCTAAAGAAATAACCTAAATTAAAAAAGATATTAAAATACATGGGGCAAGGAGTGATTGAGACATACAAAACTGTTTCAGCAGAAAGGCAAGGGAAGAGCAAACTGCTTTAGTTCCCCAAGTTGGGCTCCTGTGCAAAAACAAGATGTAGGAAGTGAAACAAGCCCAAGATGAAAACTGAGCCAGGATTTCTGCGTTTGCAAGAGTTTAGTTTGATGAAAATTACCAGGCAGTCAAGGCGTACAGTAAAATTTAAGTGTGTTTATATGTACCTATAACATTATATTATATTATTAAATATATACATGTATTTTATACCTGCAATTCATCGCATATATTTATAAGTATATAAGAACAAGGCTGAACAAACCTCAAACTGATAATTTTTGAGACAGGGAAGGAATAGGAACCCACTTCAGTTCCTCTTCAGTTTAATTCTTTCACATTACTCCCAGCCACAGATAAAGTTATTTTTGTCACTCCTGCTCCCAGTCCAGTCTAGTACCACATCTTTACTGGCACAAATATCTATAGAGCAGATTTGAAAGATTAATAATCATAATTTGACAGTCTTGATTTTTAATTCTTTTTTTTCCTTCGTACTTCCTAATACACTTTCTCTTTTATTTCTACTACTAAAGAACATCTTTTATAAATGCTCATAAGAAATTTTGTGGCTTAAATTTAGAGTTTACTGCTTATAAGCCTTGTAATTGAATACAAATTTCTTTATATACCTGTTAAAATACATATGTATAAATGTGTTAAAAACCTAACCACCCTCGGACTTGGTGTTTATATACCTGATTTACTGACCTTTTGAATAACAGATACTTATTTGATAAGATAGAGTTGCCTGTATACTCAACATTGTGGTTCTAATTCTTTTAAAAGCTACCTTTTCACTGGAAAGGCCGAAGTATAATCTATTTTAGTTGGGTTTTTTTAAAGTTTGCATCATCTGCAAAGACTAAAATGAAGCCACTCTGTTGAATTATGTGTGAGGATTTGAGAATCATTTTCCTGCAGACGTGGCTTCCATCAAGAAAAGCCCAGACGTGTCAGGTGGATTTTTAGGAAATAGTTTTTAATGGGCACCACAAATATTGTGTGAAACAGAATCACAAGGAGGAGAATAGTTGTGACCATGAGCAGGATGAAAAATGAGATTGGCTTTAGAGATGATGCAACAGTTGAGAGCTGGGAGGAAATGAAACCTCAAATGCTGCTGGTGGTGGATGGACAGGCAGGTGATGGTCACACGAGCCTCGACTGCTCACAGTAGGAAATACTGTGGCTTTAGACACCCCACTCTACTGGCCGTGTAGCAAAAGGCAGATAAAGCGAGAGTATTTTGAGGGATAGATGAAGCAAGGGCATTTGGGGGGATAGATAAACCATGACTATTTTGGGGGTAGACAGCACATTTTTTTTCATCCAGTTTGGAATTAAGACCCAAGTGCTGCTGTGGGAAGATGAAATAGGGGCCCAGAGGGAGAACTGAAGGCAAATGCCTCTGTAGCCGTTGGAAGTGGTGTCCATGGAACAACCTGCTGCAGAAGCTCTGTGTGAGACTCCTGGGCCTTTTTGAAGGGTGCCTGAGCTCAGAGTCTTGTCACCATGCTGCAGATGCTAACTCAAGTACTTGTCTTTGCCTTTTAGCTGTGCAATACAATTGGCGTTTTTTGTGAAGAGAGACACTGTTACTTTTTTTTAGCTATCTGTTTATAGCAGTTAGCAGCTATTTTACAGAGAGGGTTTTTTAATTAAATGCTTATCTTTCATGTCTAGAGGTGTGGACAGGGCAATAAACGAAAAGCACAGATGAAAAGTACTGTCTCCTGTGTTGCAAAGCTGGTGGAATGGGAAGCATCCAAGCAGCGACTGACAGCACTTCCTCTGATGTCTAAATTATTTTTATCTCTGCTGACGGATAGCATAGTTTCATTTGCAACGATGCTGCACTCTCTGGCTTGCTCTTCCCTTACCGCATTCTCTATATATCTGCACAAAACTCTTCCTTGATGCTCACTGTGATATGGCAACAGCCAGCTATGCAAATACACAGTTTTACACTCCAGTGAAGTATTGTATTTATGCACGAATGACCTTCCCTCCTTCAGATTTTCCTTACGACTACTGTACGCGCTAAGAAAGGGGTACCCTGGCTGTGCATTATGTATTTCAAAGCTTCTTTTTGTGGGGGAGTGATTTGCTAGGGTTGAACATTTGTGAACTATGGTGATGACATACAGCATTTTGTATCTTGACGTCCATGACGATGTGTGTTGATTGAGACTCTCCTCTCGGTGCCTGCTGTTCGTCCTGGCCCTAGGAATCTTTACTTTGATATCACTTTTAAAACTCTGGGAAAGAACCAGATCAGATTTCAGTTAAAAAAACCATGTAATACTCTGCACAGCCTCACAGCGGGCTTAACTTACAGCTGTCCATGTGCTTTAAGCTGCAGGAAAGAAAAGAAAATCTGAGTAAAAATGCTTTTCTCTGAGTTCACACTGGCACTGGCCAAGCTTCAGTCTCTAAAGCTACCTTCAGCTTTCTCACAGCAATAGGCAAAGGGATTTTTGGCTGACAACTTAGATCAAATTACTTTATGTCCTCCACTTTAGCTGTTTGTTCTGTAGAAGCAGAACTATTCAAGAGCAAAAAGGTTAGCAATTAAATGGCTAAATACCTGATCTTGCAGATACAGCAGGTAATTAAATACCGAGCTTCCTGGTGACTAGGGTGAGTGTGCAAACCCCAGCCTGGCTGGGGGTCTACAGCAATTTCCTATGAACCATGAACTACAGAATGAGAGTCATCAATAGATCCACAATTATAAACAAAGCAATCATTTTTAATTTATTTTTTTTTAACCATACTCAGTGTTTTAAAACTATTAGTATGTAATCCGTGCAGAGGTGAGAATTTGGGAAAATCTCCCAGTTGGTGTTTTCACAAACTAAAATTAAGCATCATAGATGTTTGCTTCTAAGGGAAGATTCTGGCTGAAGGTACCCACCCCCCCAGTGCCTTCAAATGAGTATGGGAACAGTGAATCGTTGACACACAAGAAGAGGAATCTGTATTCTCTGCCTCTGTGGGATGAGGATGCCTGGTCAGTGCCTATTGATTTTCTGTATGATTCCTTTTATTTTGATTTCAAGTGGAGGTGAGGAGGGGGAGCAATGAGTTCCTATGATGCTTTTAAACCAGTATCACCATTCACTGCCTCACTGCTGAAATCTTCTGGACACCCAAGGTTTGTTTGCAATAGGTGACCGATGATTTGCAGAAATGGTAGTGTCTTCTAAACTCTCATGTTTAGAAGAAAACATCCACGGTGCTCAGGGACATGGTTCAGCAGAGGACTTGGAAGAGTTAGGTTAATGGTTGGGCTTGATGATCTTAAAGGTCTTTTCCAACCTCTGTGATTCTATGAGCCCATGGACAGGACAGTGCATCTGCCGTTACGATGCTTCCTCAATGGCAGGATGGGAGATAAAATGGTGATGTGAGAAGATGAGACCTGCCACGTGGGACTGCTCCTGGCCCTGCTTTGTTGTTAGAGTCAGTTAGGATTATGATTATTATCAGTATGCTTACAAGAGTACAAGTCTTAATATGAACCCAGAGCAGTCTGGTTAATTTTTCTGCCTACAAGGGCAGGGTGTGTAAGGCACCATCCCAGTGAAGGAGTTGGGTCTGCCAATGGACACCTCTACTGTTTACTCTGATGACTCTTTCTATCTTGGAGATGAAGGTAAAAGTGAGATGTAGTATAGGGTGTTAGTGTCTGCTTTAGCTTCTCTAGCTGTGCTTTCGTCCGCGTGGGTTTACTTGAGCCTGTATATGCACTGAGCTCTTTTTTTTTTTTTAGGTTTTACATTGTTCTTCAAAGAACTAGCTTTAAAGATTAATTAGGGCAGGAGGGGGAGTGAGAGTGTGTGCCTGCAAGGGAAAATGTGACTGTGATCCTAACATTAGAGCACTGACCTGAAAGGAGAGAGAGAGAGAGAGGAAGGAAGGAGAGGTTTGAAAAACATTCATAGTGGATTCTTTGAAGAGTGAGTATAATTACCATCCTCTGAGGGAGGAATATAGAGAGAGCGTTGTATAGATGCTTGCTGAAGTCCTGGGTAATTACATCATGGGATTAGCAGCCAGGTTGCAGTCAGGGAGATGCTTACAGCTGTATCTCATCTGCTTTAGCGTGGATGCACATCCTGAGAGAAGGATTATCCTTCTAAATGGCACTGAAGAAGAAACACTTGTGTGCTGATTTGCCGTCACTGATACCCACCCTGGCTGGTTCAGCCCTCTGCCCCCGGCCCGTTTGAACAAGGAGCTTCATTTCTGAAGGTCACGGTAGCAGCGTATCTGCCACGGAGCTGGGACTGCACAAGTCATCAGCATCACGTGAGATGGGGATCCGAATCAAAGGGAGCTCCCTGCCAGTCTGCTGTAGGCAAAACGAAGCGGGGAGCTGCAGGGGTTGCTAACTCCAGCTGCAGTTCTCATCATTTGGACTGGAATTTTTTTTTCCTGTATCATCCAAAGCAGCCTTTGCTCTAAAACAAACAGAAATGAGTTGTTACTACAGTAATTACATTTTTCTTATATCTGTTCTGAAGTTTACGGAAGTATCAAGGACATAAGGGGGGGGGGTGAGGGGGGGAGTGCGGATTGGGGAGAAAAGGTGGTAATTCTGAAACTGCTGAAATGGTAAATAACTACTTTGAAATACTGACTCCATCTGTGGAGTGCTGAGACAAGAAGTCATTTCTTTCCTTTGCAGCAGCAAAGAGCTTTCAGCGAGTGTTCCTAACCCGCCGTTGTTCTGCCTGTGAACGATTGTGTATGAAAAGGAAGCACATTTCTGCTGCACAGCCCAGACTGCATGGGAAACGGCTTTGGGTTATGGCATAATGGTTTTGTTTAATACCTTTTTTATTCCAACAGGAAATATGGGATGTATAAAATCAAAAAGGAAAGAGAGTCTGCATGGAGATGGGCTAGATTTGAAGAATCAACCAGTACGTAAAACTGAACGAACTATTTATGTGAGGGATCCAACGTCCAATAAACAGCAAAGGCCAGTAAGTAGATAGTCTCAGGGGAGAATTCCAGTAGCAAGATCAAAGCATGACTGGCATAACTTAAATTTCAATCCAAAGCACATGCATGAAGAAATTCAAATGACCATTAGTCCACAGTTGGGCTTTCAGTGTTCTGCAGTTCACCCTCGATGCATAAGTACTGAAAGAAATAAAAAACTGGTGGTTTGTTACTTAACTTATGTTTGTCATAGTTTTGTGCAAGAGAACAGTAATCCTTGGCAACGCTTGATCTAGCTATAGCTATGGCTGTAGAACACTAGGGGATTTTAGAAGACCTGAATTGTCTTAGAACTGGTTTTGAAAGCAGGGGTGCTGGCTTTTTAATAGCTGTGGGGTCGGGGTGTTGATCAGCCTAGTTAGAAAGGCTGAAGTAATCCCAGGGGGTTCTTCACCAGCTCTAGTCAACTTTCCTTCTACTCACAGAAGGCCACCGCTCAACTTTGCCCAGGGTGGGTAGATAAGGAGGGGAGGGGAGTGGGGGGTGTGATGCTGAAGGGACCTGAGCTCTGCTGCCAGAGGAACAAGCTGCCACTGGTTCCCTGCCTGGCACTGGGAAGGAAGGGTGCTGGGAAAGGGAATCCCCTCCGGTACCAAGTGGGTTTGCTGTTCTGCAGATGGACTGGCACATTTTTTTCCCCTCTCCTCTCTACTGTGCTGAGGAAACCCTGTTTCCTGGTGGCCCTCATTCAGGGGCTGTGCTCACTGTGGCACCTCCTCTCCCCCCTCCCCAGTGGGCTCAGTGTGCTCCCAGCCAGCAGACACACATCACAAAGTACTATTATTTTTTTAATTACTCTTTCTTCCCTTCCCTTCCCTTCCCAGCAACATAACCATGCTTGTAGTTCTTTAGCATGACAGCTACCTGTTAATAACTGTCCTGTTAAGAGTGTCCTGCCTTAAAGCCTCTTTGGCAGAATATACAGAGCTGTGAACGTCCTCCCCACAGCTTGTGTCATACCTTCCTGAGGTTTGAGCTGCTCGGTTGAGAAATCTAGTGGGGACTTCTATCTTCATGTTGTAATTCACTTTTTAAGAACGCTGGGAGAAGAGCGAAGCATTTCCTTTTCACTTAAGAGATGCGAGAGGATACCAAACTGAATACTGTGTAATTGTAGTGTAAGACTGTCACAAAGATCTAAAACTGCTTAATTAAAGGCATGTTTCATTGTAGGCAAATCAAGAAGCCCAGCTCTTGCCAGGACAGAGGTTTATCAGCGAAGGTAAGTTTTCACAGGAATCTTACTGCTGTGTGCCCTGCCCACGTCAGCCTCTGGAATAATGTGACCCTGCCTTTGGCTTCCTGCCTTTGTAGATACCGAGGAGCACGGGGTCATCGTGGTAGCTCTGTATCCCTATGATGGCATTCATGAAGATGACTTGTCCTTCAAAAAAGGAGAAAAATTGAAAGTTATTGAGGAGTAAGTATGACCATACTGATTGTATTGCAGTTTTTCTTTGGGCTCATCTGATTCCCTTGGTGATGTTTGGATATCCTACTCAAAACAGGAGTGTAGGAATGGTAAGAGAGCTCCCATACATGTGAAAATACAAATGCCTGTGGAGCTGTTGGTAGGACTCCACAGCTGCCTTTGGTAACGGTGACCAAACAGTGATCCAACAGACCCAACAGCTTCTCACGGGGCTTGAGGTCAGAGGAGAGATGATGCTTCTCCCTCCAGCACATGCAAAGCTCTCGGCACAGTAGAACCCACAAAGGCTTTATCAGTTTCCTTTCCCGTGAATGCTACTGTTGTTTCCATTTTCCAGGCTGGGAGAATGGTGGAGAGCAAAGTCTCTCACCACAAGGAAGGAAGGCTTCATCCCCAGCAACTACGTAGCAAAAGTAAACACCCTGGAAACAGAAGAGTAAGTTCTCCCAGGCTCCAAACACTGGCAAACTTCTTCACTAGAGTTGTCTGTCTGTTGTGGGTGGGGGAGACGAACATTCCTAACTCTTTGAAATACTTTTCAGGTGGTTCTTCAAAGACATAACCAGAAAAGATGCTGAAAGACAACTCCTGGCTCCTGGAAATAGTCCTGGAGCTTTCCTTATCCGAGAAAGCGAAACATTAAAAGGTGGGTTGCTTTGGAGTCGATAGCAGAGTTAAAAACATCCAGTCTGTCTTCAGAGAAATTGGCAGCGGGTGGCACGGAGTGTGGGGTATTCCCAGTGTGTCCCATGGGGGGGAGTTTTCTGCGGTTCTGTAGGAGTGAGAAAGATGAGAAAATCCCCAGGAAAAGAGGCAAGAGAGTTACAGGTTAACACCTAAAACTGAGATAAGAAAAAAAAAAGAATGTGTGTGTGCTTACACTGGCAAGAAGTAGGAATGAATGAAGTGAGAGATCTTTTCTCTTCCTAACGTTTGTGGTTCCTTTATTGAAGGACACATTTCACTGTAAACAGTAGGTGCTGCATTTCATAGTCTCAGTTATTGGGTCTGTATCCGTTGCCACAAGTTTTAAAATGTGGCTAGTGCACGATGAGAGGTTACACTTTGCCCTGTAGTGTGATTATTTCTTTGTTGTTGTGTTTTGTTCGTTTCGGGGGTTTTTTTAAAGCTTTTTGGTAAAGGTCTGTGCTGTAGACAGAGCTCTTTTTGTACTGAAAAGCTTAGTGAAGTCTCCAGACTCTTTGGCTGGGACTTTGACAAGAGTGAAGGAGGCTCTGCCCCAGCATTTGGGCTCTGATAGCAGCCTGACTGGACACTCTAATGCTGCATCCTCCAGAGGAAGGTGTGTGAATCCCTTGTCTGTCCTCACCACAGGGCAGGTTTCCTGGCCCTAACACTTTCTTGATTAGGTAGCTCTCAGCAACGGGCAAATATTGTTGTTTCTGTGCTCTCAGTGAAGCTCTCAGAAGAGGACTCCTAAGTTCAACATAGGCTACTGAGAGTAAGGCAAAGTACCCCCAGAATGTTTCCTTCTATCCCCTCTGTCACTGGATCCATGTGCAGGGAGAGAGATGGGAGTGAGGCGGTTTCTTATCCTTTGAAAATGGACAAGAGTTGTACGAGTAGAAGAAACGAAGAGCTCTGTAGTTAGGGGTAGATGCTCTGCTGCCCCACCTGCAATCCTAGCTGAGGTTGGGCTCCCTCAGACTATCAGCTCTGCCCTCCCGCCTGTACCCCTCAAGCCCTGTCCAAGCTCCGCTGTTGCCAGCTGGCCCGTGACGTCCAGCGTGTTCCTCCTCTGAAACGCTGACCTCCAGATTTCAGCTTCTGCCCGAGGAGTGTGAGAGCCTTGGCCTTGCTTTCCCACCCGCTCCCACCCGAGCCAGGGGGGCTTTCTTGCAGAAGCGGGAGTCGGACGTGGAGCTGCCTGGGCTTGTTGAATAAGACTGAAACAGAAAGTGTGACCGTAAGCGTTTCGGTGAGCGGTCCAGGCCCGGCTGTTGGCTAACTTCCTCCTGCTGATTGCAAAAGGCCTTTTGAGGAAATAAGGGAGGAAAAAGAACAGCAGACAAAAAAGGTGAATTTCTGCGGCTCGGCTGCATGCGCGTGGACGCTGTCGACTTTTGCCATCTGCTAATGATCGTTCTTCCACCCCCAGGCAGCTATTCTCTCTCCATAAGAGACTACGACCCGCAGCACGGCGATGTCATTAAGCACTACAAAATTAGGAGTCTAGACAATGGAGGATTTTACATCTCCCCGAGAATAACTTTTCCCAACATCAACGATATGATCAAACATTATCAGAGTAAGTCAAATCAGCTGGTGAACTACTTCATAGAATACAGCCGTTATTTCCCGTGAAGGAAAAGAAATGCTTGCTTGTTTTGTGTAAAACCTTTTCATCTTTTCAAAATTATTATTTATTCTCTAAATAACCCCAGCGTGCATGTTACCAAAGATAAAGTGTTTGGAACCCAAGTAATGTTGTTATCCTAATCGGACCAAATGCTGCTTGCTCTGTGACGTACCCTCGTGCGTCAAATTTATGTCATCAAATTTATGTCATCAAATTTATGATGGGGTGAAGATATAGTAAGAATTGCCTGCATTGTAACAAAATTATTTCTGTATTTGAGAGCGAATTTGTATTCACAGTTGGCAGAAATATCTGTATAAGGGTGAGTGTTGTATTTGCTGCTGCGTGGAATTGGGTTTAATGTTCCAATCATTTTATTTCTTATTGTTAATGTCGTTTTGAAGGAAGTAAAACTCCATTGACTTTAAAGAAAGAAAACTGCACCTGCATAGAATGTATATATTCATCATATTTAAAAAAAAGGAGGGAGAGACAGGGACAAGTTTCTACCTATGTTTTAGCTGCAAAAGTGACTTTTTATTCTCTATATGGATAGCTCAAATATGTGGATGGTGTGGGGTTTTTTTGTTTGTTTTTTTGGTGTTTTTTTAGTCTTCTAACTAGGAAGACACAGAAGACCAAAAGAAAGGTAGGCCAAAAAAATCACACAGTGATTTTTCAAAGCCACTCTGAGGACTTGGCTGTGTGATATCTCTGATTTGTTAGGCACAGGCCGCGATTCTTTGGCACAAGCAGAAAACCTGAGAACTATTTGACGTTTGTATTAAACGTATAGCTGGTCAGTGTCTGGAGAGATAAAAATAATGGTGACCTACTTATGCTTGTATGCACATGTGTCTGCAGCCATGCTGCAAGAAAATGTCATGGCAAACGCGGAATGCAGGTCCCAAGGCTGACTCCAGTGTGTATCTTCGTCAACATACTGTCCGTAATCAGGTCTTATACTGTAATTATTTGGTACAAATTGTACTAAAACCCCTTAATAATCAGAGGGTAACCAGATGCATATGATGTTCCTTTATTAAATTTGTCTCTGAATGCCACATTTCGGTTCAGAGGTGCTTAAAGTTACGGGGAAGCACCAGAAAAGTTACATTTTTCACCACAGGAGGTGATTATTTTGAACGTTATTTTGAGCTGGTTAATGCACACCTCCAATTAAGTAACATTTCTCTCAAGTAGTGAGGCGCAGAAAAGTAACGGATTTTGTATTTGGTGTTTTCCTTTGAAAACCAGAGCAGTCAGATGGCTTGTGCAGAAAGCTGGAGAAAGCTTGTATTAGTCCCAAGCCTCAAAAACCGTGGGATAAAGATGCATGGGAAATTCCACGGGAGTCAATTAAGTTAGTGAAGAAACTTGGAGCTGGCCAGTTTGGAGAAGTCTGGATGGGTAAGTTTATTCTTTTGAAATGAGTATTTAAATCTGCTGAAAGAAGTGTCATTTCAGAGTCATTCAGAGAAACAGTGGACATGAACCTGGTCCAATATACTTGTAAGCCAGAAAAATCAGGCCCAAGAATATACCTTCCCTTGAGCAGAGAGGGTGTGTGTGTGGGGGAGGCCACCTGACAGAGTCACTGAACAAATCCTTTAGTGTCTTTAAAAGGAAAAAAATGGTGAGAAAGCACCGTCCTGTAGAAAGTCAAAGACGATTCTATACCATCGTGGGTTTTTGGGTTGTGTTTTAGGGGGGAAGTAGAAGGTTATAATAAGATGTGACTCCCGCTTCTCAAAATGGATGGGCCTCTGAGAACTTTGTTTCAAGCCAGAAAGTGGTAACGAAAGTGAAATAAAAAGAAATCATGTCTTGTCTCTCAGCAGCTGCAATGTGATGCATGGGACTGCTGTACTGGGTGAAAAAAGGGGACGTTTAACCCAAGATTGCCATCTGCCAGCTTGCTGCTCGGAAAGTAGGGGATCTATGTAGCAAGCAGTTAGAGATTGGCCACCCCCTACCTTAATTATCACGCGAGTCCCCAGTAATGAAAGTGCTGAAAAACTTACAAGTTGTAAATGTTAATACATCCCCGGCAAAAAAATCATAGTATTAATTTTTATAACCATAATTAGCTTTGCTCACTGAGAAACAATATTTTTCTCAGCCTCACTGACTTCCTGTGGCAAGGGGCTATGACCAATATCTGATCACATCCTGTGAAAATGATTTAATCCTCTTGCTTTTTACATTCTGCCTGCCCAGGCATCTGAGTATTCTTGTGGGTTCTGTGTTGCGTGCTCTGTGTTTCTGATTCAAGATGTTTCCTTTTTTTGTGAGAGTCTTCATTAAGGTGGTTGGGTTTTTTTCAGGCCAAATGATTCTCTTAGCCCTTCCCTGAATGTCCTTTTTGAATGTTATATTTAAATAGTAAAGCAAATGGTTAGCATTATAATAATAATAATGTATCAGGTGATTATTATTATTGTTGTTGTTGTTATGATATGACTATGATTCTATTCTTATGATTATTAAGCAGCAAGATTCTATAGGCAGGGCTTTTCTGAGCAATGTAAACTTACACCCCCAAAGCTTTCTAGAAGACACAAAGCTTTGAAGGGGGTTCTGACGACCTGTGGGAGCTCAGCATTCTGCTGGGAGAGTCACTGCTTGGAAGAGATGCTCACCTTTAGAAAAGTAAGGCCCAGAGTGGTGCTGTCTGAGTGGGAAATGCCAAACACAACTCCAGTGTCAATCAGAAAGCTCTGGTTCAGTCATAGGTGCGATCTTTTGATATGAATCATGTAAAAAGAGAGACAAGGATCTGCTGGAAAGAGTCTGATGGAGAGCTATGAGGATGATTAAGGGACTTGAGCATCTCTCCTATGAAGAAAGACTGAGGGAACTGGGGCTGTTTAGTCTTGAGAGGAGAAGACTGAGAGGGGGTCTTATTAATGTCTATAAATATCTGCAGGGTGGGTGTCAAATGGAAGGGGACAGTCTCTTTTCTCTAGTACCCAGCAATAGGACAAGGAACAATGGATATAAACTTGGGCATAGAAGGTTCCACCTCAACATGAGGAAGAACTTCTTTACTGTGAGGGTGCCAGAGCCTGGCCCAGGCTGCCCAGAGAGGTGGTGGAGTCTCCTTCCCTGGAGACTTCCCAGACCACCTTGGATCTGTTCCTGTGTGGCCTGTCCTGGGTGACCCTTCTCTGGCAGGGGGATTGGACTCGATGATCTCCAGAGGTCCCTTCCAACCCCTACCATTCTATGATAAAAATGCAAACAATTCATCTCTATAATATAATACATAATGTAATAATATTGCCAAATTCAGCCTTTTGAGAAAAGGCTTAAGAACCCTTATAGCTATGCTGTACGTGAGTGACAGTTGACATACTAGTCAAGACAAGTGTTGGCCATCCTGCAGTTTTTTCTGGCTAATAAACCAGGACAAGAAACATTTAAGTGCCACTGAAACGCTCTGGAAGTCTCGGTGGCAGAAAGTAGTCAGCTGCTCAAAAATGTAGATCATTTTGGGAAGTGGCTACTTCTGCCCATACACGCACGAAAGGCTTAAAACTTTAAAAGGGTGTTTCTGGTTCAAGATGTTTCCTTTTTTTTTTAATTTTTTTTTTTTTTTTTTGTACTCATTATTTTAACCTCTGAAAGGGACCTGACCCCTGCATCTGAATTGCTGCGCTGTGAGAAAAATTAATGTACTGTGAAAGCGATCGCCGCGTTTCCTCTTCTCAGCTTCCTTTCTGAAGCAAGAGAAGCTGATTTGCACAGCGCAGGTCCTCTCGAGTCGGGAGCGTGGGTAGCACCAAGGAAGTTCAAGAGCTGGAAGAGACGTATGAGGTCAGCTGTGCAAGGCAGGGTTTCAGCAAACACTGTGTATTGTAATGATCAACCAGGGGTGTCAGGTGGTGTGTCGGAGGTGTTGGGAAATGATCTCGCTGGTACGGGCTCCTGGCTGGGGAGCTGCTTGCTACTCTCTCTCCTCGTGTAGAACAAAGTTATTTTTCAGGTATAGTGTGAATTAGAGAGACGTGTTGTTCCATGGTTTAGTTACTAAATAAATTTCTCCTTGATAAAGAGGACTTAGAGTTGTGGTTTCAGAGGCAACAGTGCCCCGTGCAGAGGAGCTGGGCTTCCCTGTAAAAAGAGATACAGAGCTGCTGGAGAGAGTCAAGCAAAGGGCCATAACGATGATGAAGGGACTGGAGCATCTCTCCTGTGAGGAAAGGCTGAGAGAGCTGGGACTGTTCAGCCTGGAGAAGAGCAGGCTCTGGGGAGATCTCATCCATGTGTACAAATAAATGAAGGGGGGATGAAAGGAGGACAGAGCCAGGCTCTTCTCAGTGGTGCTCAGTGACAGGACCAGAGGCCATGGGCACAAACTGAAACACAAGAGGGTCCCTCTGAACATCAAGAAACACATTTTCCCCATGAGGGTGACCGAGCACTGGCACAGGTTGTCCAGAGAGGTTGTGGAGTCTTCCTCCTTGAAGCTATTCAAAAGACAACTGGCCACAGTCCTGGACAAGTATCT
>WTSP01006126.1:27140-69960 GCA_025331215.1 Actenoides lindsayi
CATCCATGTGTACAAATACATGAAGGGAGGGTGAAAGGAGGACAGAGCCAGGCTCTTCTCAGTGGTGCACAGTGACAGGACCAGAGGCCATGGGCACAAACTGAAACACAAAAGGGTCCCTCTGAACATCAAGAAACACTTTTTCCCTGTGAGGGTGACCGAGCACTGGCACAGGTTGTCCAGAGAGGTTGTGGAGTCATCTTTTGAATATCTTCAAGGAGGAAGACTGGACACAGTCCTGGACAAGTATCTTTAGGTGGCCCTGCTTGATCAGGGGGATTGGACCAGATGCTCTCCAGACACTTTCCAACCTCAACCCTTCTGTGATTCTGTGGTATATGGTGACAGAGATAGAGACAATACTGTTACTGCAGTGTGAAGGTATGTCAGTGTATCTTTTGTAGTCTTCTCTTTTTAGTCTGTCCATAAGTACTCTTTGGGCTTCCGAGCTGACATCTTCCCCCTGTGCATTTTGGAGGGAGCTAGCTTATGTTATGGGAGGACTAAGGAAGCTCCAGGAGCAAAACACAGACCCCCATATCCCTTAAGCACTCGGCTCTGCTCCTGCGTGACCTGTGCAGAGAATCTTTGTCACTTACAAAGCAGGCAGGTGAGTCTCCTCCATCTCTGGAGAGTCTCTTTTACACTGAGAAAACTTCATATGAAGGACCATCAGTTTCCCAGTTTGGGCTTCTAACAGTGTCATACCTCTGTACCTCAAACACGCTGTTCCCAGTATGACTTTGCAGGGAATTACTGCGAAAGTGGGGGAGGAGAAACCTGCATCTTGTGGGATTGTTCACAAAGTGGTTCATCTTTAGTCCTGGAGATCTGGTCAGAAAGGACAGACTCAGCCTCTTTATTGTCTGTTATAAATTCACATCACAGCTTGGCCTGATAAAGCCCACGCAAGAATGGGGGGGCAACCTGGCTGTGCAAGGTCTTGCTCTGTCAAAATAATCATAATCCACTCCGAAATAAATACCCGAAACACTACAAAAAATACTGGAGAACTCTAACACAGAGAGAAGCACGTGACTGAGTTGTCTGTGTAGAACATCATCACGCTTCTCAGGCTTGTGTACTATCGTTTGTATCCCATTTAATTTCTAACAGGCAGCTAAACTCCAAGAGACTCGCTTCCTGTCGTGGTTTGAAAGGGTTTGTTTTTTTTCACCATGGAGTGCAGCACATCTGGGCAGGTTCTTTAGTGACGTGAGGAGCCAGGGTAGCACCACAAGAGCAGAGTCTATGTTTTATGCATTTTTGTTCCTAGCGTGCACTGATAGGATGTGAGCCACGATGCTCTGTGGTATTAATAATCCATGAGGAGGATTCTCAAGCAGGGCTAAGAGAAAAGTTAACAAGCCAAATGGAGCCATTATAGTTTATTTTATTAATGAGACACATTTTGCTCGCATCTCGTGTGTAAAAGATTCCCTTGTTTGGTAACCCCTGGATTAGAATGTAAGTAATGTGGATTTTGGATGTGTATAAGTAATGTGTATTTTGGATGTGTGTAAGTAATGTAGATTTTGGATGTGTATTCTCTCATGCAGCTGTTAGAAAAATCAGCGTAAATCATACTGCAGAAATACTGTTATTAAAATAAAAGGCATCTAAAATCATAGGATCGTAGAATGTCCTGGGTTGGAAGGGACCTTTAAAGGCCATCTAGTCCGACCCCCCTTGCAGTGAGCAGGGACATCTCTAACTAGATCAAGTTGCAAAGAATCTGAGTTTTATGTGAGGTGTTCTAGGTGTAAGCAAGGAAAGGAGGTTGGAGCCGGGTGGGGTCATTTTCTTCTCCCAAGGAACAAGTGATGGGAGAGGAGGAAATAGCCTTGAGTTGTGCCAGGAGGGGTTTAGGTTGGACTTTAGCTGGATCAGGCTGCCCAGGGCAATGGTGGAGAACCCTAGTTTGAGGGATCTCTGTAGTGGTTGTAAGATACTATCACATCATTAGCATTAAGTGTGCTGGCCACAATTGCTTCACAGAAATATTAATTAGTATCTTCAGGACAGTACTCAGATTGGGAGTGGAGCTAATGCTCTGCTTTAAGGTATGGGATGGAATAGCAGAAATGATACAGATAAGCTTTCTGCCTCCTAAGCAGAAAGAAATGTTTTTAATACCTGTTTTTCTGATCGATATAAATTGTATACCTGAGCTTTAACAGCAGACTTGACCCATGGTTGCTATTTCTTATTACTAGATCATTTTGAGACATATCTTTGTTATGCTTTGACCTAACCGTGTTTGAAAACATGTATTTAATAACCATCCAGGTGACTATCTTGTCATGGACATAGTGGCTTTTCTCAGGTGATGATCCTTCTTTTAAAAAAGATGATAGGACACAGAGTTGTTAGAGCAATAGGTCTGGAAATTAGTTCCTCTCATTGACACCGATTTCTTGTGGTAGGTATGAGGAAATTGTGGACACCAATGTAGAGGTGTATCCAGTGTGGTAATACTGTTTGGATATTTGCTGAATAAGGAAATGAAGCTGTTTCATTGAGTCATGGAAGTTTCACCCCTTCTGAGAAATATTTTCTCAATGTTGCAATGGGTATGGTAGGGGCCAGGAGTTGCATTTATACACACACACCCCTTTTTATTTCTTTTATTTTTCAAATTAAATTACTTTGCAAGATAAACTTTAGGATCAGGGCTTGCTACTTTATTTTTAATGTTATTTTAACATTTATTTTATGTTTGGAAAACGTTGGAGCAGAAAATAACTCCCTGCTTTTCTCTTTACTGGGTTGCTTTTTAGACAATTAGGATATTACATTAGAAGGCTTGATAAACACAGAAATGAAACAGCCATGGTCTCTTCCACTCTTGGCAGGGGCTATGTGGTAAGAAATTACCACGTTTTAAATCTTGCTCCGAAGGCTGGAGGATCCCAGTCCTGGCAGCGTGTCTTTGTTGGTCATGAGAATCCTCCTTTGACTGCACTTTCCTGTAATGCTCCATTTTTGAGCACTGAAGGTTATGGAAAGGATTATAAGCATGAGACTGGCATGCATAAAATGGCTATAATCGTGGTACTTAAAGATGCTCCAGAATCTTGCAAGAGATCCATGGACTCTATTAGATTCTGGGACAGTTTATGTGGGCGTTAAATAAAACATCTCTTAACCGTTTGAATATTTTATGGGC
The DNA here is from genome assembly GCA_025331215.1 of Actenoides lindsayi. Taxonomy (NCBI): domain Eukaryota; kingdom Metazoa; phylum Chordata; class Aves; order Coraciiformes; family Alcedinidae; genus Actenoides; species Actenoides lindsayi. The sequence continues at coordinate 30,310 of WTSP01006126.1, forward strand.
TATTTGCAAATGAAAAACTCGGTACGAAGTAAGGTAATTTGCTTCCTTTGTTTTTTCAGATAATTGGTTTCCCAACACAGGGAATGGGTTATTTTTTCACTTCAATGCTGTATCAGTTGCAAAATAGAAAGGAATTCTAGCGTAAATATTTGTGCTACGTCTGGCACTTGGTCTCGGGCTCTGCTATTCCTGGAATCCAACCTCACCTGCTTTACAAATCCCTACTAGTCGGGGCTCTGTGCAGCACGGAGCGACTTTGAGTGTGCTGATCGTGTTCCCTCCTTGTAGGTTACTACCACAACAGCACGAAAGTGGCCGTGAAGACCCTGAAGCCTGGAACCATGTCTGTGCAAGCCTTCCTGGAGGAAGCCAACCTCATGAAAACGCTTCAGCACGATAAGCTCGTCAGGCTTTATGCTGTGGTGACCAAAGAAGAACCTATTTATATTATAACAGAGTTCATGGCAAAAGGTGAGAACGTTGGATCTGCAAGCTGTGCTGTAGTAAACTCTTCCACTTCTCCTGAAATTAGGCCCTGTCGTGTCTGGTGTCATAGCAAGGCAATTAAAACAAACCTTGGGAATTGCCTTATTTGGCCCTTGAGTTGATAAATACGTGTGTAATAAGATGAGGGATGAGCAGTCTTGTAAGGGTGGCTGCACCATTAGGAAAGGACATTTCTGAGAGCACTACCACCCAAAATCAGTGATGTTTCCTTCTCAGATTGCCTTGGGTGGTAGTTTTGCTGGTAGTTTTGTTGGGTTTGTGTTTGTTTTCAAGCAATTCTGCTGGTAACTTCATAAAGAGCTGCTGACCTGCTTTATGGCTCACATATGCTTCCTGACTTGATATGTGTGACTCTCCCAGACAGCTTTCTTGATATTCTGTAGAACAGGGCACTTATCACGCCCAACACCACTGAGCTAAGCTGTGGTTGGGTGGGAGTTTTCTACACCCAGGAAAATGGCAAAGTTTGGGTGCCTGACAGGCCTACTTGGATGTGTACTGTTGTTAAAGCATGGCAAGAGACTGTCTTACCGTAGTCAACTTGAAAATACATCAAAACACTTCACTGCAAAGATTTTATGATCCAGAAAATCAGGTACCTGGCACGACCTTTATTTTGGTAACGAGCTGCACTGACTTCACCTTTTCTTGTTGTCGCAGGAAGTTTGCTGGATTTTCTGAAGAGCGATGAAGGAAGTAAATTGTTGCTTCCAAAGCTAATCGACTTCTCTGCTCAGGTAAATTGAAAGAAATACGCTCAAAATGAAGAGGGTTTATTTCTCTCTGAGACCAAAACTCACACTGGGCAACTTTATCCTAATTTTTTGTTTGGTTTTTTTGCATTACAAATAATTTAAATTAAAAAATAATTTAATTTTCAAATAAGTTTTGGTCTGAGTAAATAAGGTTACTATGTTTAAAAAAAAAAAAGCATGGAAGGAAGCTCACGGTGAACTATTTAAATAAGATCAGGCATTCTTTTTGCTGCTGCAAGCTGAAAATGAATATTACACTTATATCACTTGAAGATTAAGATGTGACTTTCAAAGTTTTCCAGTTGCCTGATAGAAAGGGTCTACACTTTCTTCATAGACAAATAGTCACGTGAAGATGAACTCTCTTTTTGAAAACTCTACGATCAAGAAGAATATTTTGGTTTATTATGTGTCTGGATGTTATTGAGAGGAAGCTGGTGTTGGTTAATCCCAGACCAAAGACAATCTTGTCCAGATCAGTAACACATGTCTACTTCAAACCTTTCAGAGCTGCAGCCTTTTTTTAAGTGGGGCTCTTCCCTAGAAACTGAGAGTTACCACGTTTATAGGCGGTGTGAACTTCAAAGCTGCTTTTATTCACAAATCCCTGCCTTGTCCTGCCTGCACTTTCACCTGTAGCATTGCAGTACAGACCCTGAAAAGAGTTGAAAGCCACATCTGCCAACGCAAAGGGAAATCTTTTTGAAAGTGTACCTAACCTATCTCTAAGCAATCATTTCTACATGGTTTTGGTTTTAAATAGGGTGGAAAAGGATTAGAGAGCTTAATTGTTTTTCAACTTCCAGAAGATTTGTCTTCCATCCCTCCCCTGGGTGCACAGCTGCTGGTATTTCCAGAGCTGTTGGTTGCCTGGTTTGAAAAGGATTTAAGTTTGCCTATTTCTAGAAGCGTGTCAGTAGTTTAGTAAAGGTGAAGAGAAAAAACTGCTCCCTTCTTGGTAGTAACGCTTGTGCAGTGTAGGCAGGATCCTCCCTTAAAGGCCACAAAACACACTCCCCAAGCAGCTTTCCCAGCCAGGTCCTGAGCAGTAATTACATGTAGCCGAACGGTCTTGACAGGTATAAATGATCATTAAAACAGGGGGGAAAAGGCTTTAGTCATCTTTTGTTCCTATGAATTTCTCTACCTTTAACGTATCATTTGGCAATGAAAACCCAACAATTATCACAAAGAGTATTCGCATGGGCTCTGTCACTCAGTCCCTAGATCAAAAAATCCTCTTTTTTTTCCCTTTTCCCCTAAGCAGAGGTTTAATGTGACCAGATGTGTGACTTCAGTTGTTCAGTGGCTGTGTTTCCCGTTCTCCTTGCATTCAAAATTCCTTCCCCATTATTCTTTTCCCCCTTGGGACTGTTTTGCATGCCCAAATGCTTGCACATACCTGGCTTCCTTGAATGTCTCTGATTCAGTGCAGTCAAAACCATTGTCCTGGAATTTGTATTTGCTGAAAACATAATGGATCGTTTGATGTCACATTCTTCATTAGTGATTAATCAGATGATTACTTCAGTGAGTCTGGCACAAATAGGAAATAAAATGGTCTTTTCCAACCCCAAGAAAAACCTTTGGAACTAAATATTGTCATCACAAATGGCTCTTTCGTGAAGCGGTTCTTCATTCCCCAGCCAGCAGTTTACCCAAATGTTACATCTGTGCAGGGAAGTTCATCCTTTTGTGATGGTTGATGTATTTCTGGTGACATTACTGGCCCAGTCTGCATTTTGACTGTATCTGCTGAGCTGGCCAGTCCAATCTTACCACTGTTCTTAAAGCAAAACCTTCCCTTTCATTCCTTCTTATTCCTCCCCAAACCCAAGTAATGGTGGGGGAGGAGAGGGATGCAGAGCGCTGCTTTTCTCAGTGACATCCAGTGATAGGACAAAGGGCAACGGGTGCAAGCTGGAACATAGGAGGCTCCATGTCAACATAAGGAGAAACTTTTTCATGGTGAGGGTGCCAGAGCATGGAACAGGCTGCCCAGGGAGGCTGTGGATTCTCCTTCTTTGGAGAGATTCAAAACCCACCTGGACACGTTCCTATGTGACCTGCTCTAGGTGATCCTGCTCTGGCAGGGGCATTGGACTCGATGGTCTTTCAAAGTCCCTTCCAACCCCAAACATTCTGTGATTCTGTGTAATCAAATACTGCTCCTCTGTTTTGTCTGTAAGTCTCTGGTAAGACTCCCTGGGGCAATTACTGACCAGTAGCTGCTTCCTTCACTATCAAACGTCTTACTTATTTCTAGAAAATGTGAAATGCAGGTGTTTGTTCTCTTCATCTTTCTGGTTTAGTGTGAGAACCCCCACTGTGTTGTACCCGGGCAACGTAACGCTCTGCTCTGGAGGGTATATTGGTTTGTAAGAAGAAGTCTGCAGTGGAAGGTGGGAGGGCAAGTGGCTCTTATTTTTCCATTGCCTAAGCCGAGAAAGAGGAACGAAGACCGTGTGGTTTTGTGTTGTAAGTGGTGGCCGTCGATGCCTTCGCAGTCCCCTCCTCGGGGACTTTTTAAACCTGGCTAAGCAGAAGTGCTGTTGGTGTTTTCTCAAAGCTCGCTCGGGTGCTCCTGCCCGCTTCACTGCGCGGCCAAAACGAGCACCTCCGGGGCTGCCCGGGGCTCCTCCGTGAGCTTGTCCTCTCCTGAGGGGGACGGAGCCCGTGTAGCAGGGTGCTGGGGCCTGGCACGGGAGGAGGCCCCTCACTGCTTCACTGATGCTTCAGTAGTGCCTCAGAGCTCAGGTGTTCCCCCAGTTGTGTGGCCAAGCCTGAGCCCTTGTCTGTCACTTGCCCGCCCACGGGCACCCTGGAGAGGGACCTGCCTGTGAGCCTTGCCTGGGAACAGCCCGTCACCAGAGTCTCACGAGGAAGAGAAGAGCAGACAGCTCACAAGCACTGGGCTTATTTTCCCTTTTTTTCTTGGTTTTTTTTTTTTTTTTTCCCCTTATCTCCTCTGGAAACTCTGGCCAGAATGGGATCTACAGATCAGCTTTTATTGCTCTGAGTTTAGAAACTACTCTTTCAGTTTCTTTCCTTTTTTCTGACTAGTAAAATGTTTTTCTTCGGGGGGGGGGGGGGGGGGAGGGGGTAGTCGGGGAAAATCGTGAAAAAAATCATCCCGGGGGCACATTTTTAGGGCTTAATTTATTTTTTATTTTTTTGGAAAATAATTGGGGAGTGGGGGGGTGCGGAAGGGGCGCGGTCGAGGGAGGGGCGGGAGGCGGTGCGAGGGAAGAGGTAGCCTGGGCAAATACTGAAAAAAATCATCCCCGGTGCACATTTTCAGGACATTAATTATCTTTAATTTGTTTGGAAATTAATTTGGGCTGTTGAAATACAAATTACTTTTACTGACGATAGGATCGGAGAGCTGGCTGTTGCCAGACACTCCTCATGTGTGAACGTGTCGTTGTAGAAGAAAATAAAGTTGTTTGCCGTGTCTTAGGAATTGTTTCCTGATTGTCCAGGCCTATTCTGGGTAAATAGAAAGTTTTTTAAACTTTTAAAAGTTGGGTTTGTGGTTTTTTTTTAACTTTAGGGTATTTTAACTCTCTCTGCACTGTTGCTTCACCAGTCCTTAGAACAAGGTCCCTATCTTGTTGAATTTAATTCCTTTCATTTTCTTTGTATTTGGAAAACGAACAGGTTAATAATTTGGGGAAGAGAATATTTTAATTAGAAATCTTAGGGACGTTTTAAAATGCCTCTACTCCACCTCTCTAATCCTGCCAGCTGTTATTCACACAAACAATTCTGATAGTGTAAGGATAGTTTTGCAGGACTGGCTCTACCAGTAGGTTTTCCACGGCAACCGCCCCATCCCTGGCTTCCATCTAAAAAAATGCTCCAAATAAACCTGTAATGAATAAAGGGAAGTGGCTTTGCTGATACCTCGGAAAGAAGAGAGAGGTCAGAGCTGGTGGTGGTGGTGTTGAAGTACCAAACTGGTTGTTTTCCTGGTTGCAGATTGCAGAAGGGATGGCGTACATAGAACGGAAAAATTACATCCACCGGGATCTGAGAGCGGCCAACGTTCTGGTGTCGGATTTGCTGATGTGCAAAATTGCTGATTTTGGCCTAGCCCGAGTCATCGAGGACAACGAATACACAGCAAGGGAAGGTATGGGGGGGTTTATTTGTGTCTTTTAAAGCTTCAGCCTCTGGGAGGCAGTGGGGCTGTATCTAACAAGTGTGGTCACCTAGGACAGAACATGTCATGAGAACTTCCTCGAGGCAGAGTTCTAATGCCAACAAGCTTAAGAAAGAATAAGGAAACAAATAACTTCTCTGTGCTCCCCAGGCTTTTTGGGAAGTTCATTTTAAATGAATTTGAAGAACAAAGCAAATTGAGAGTAGTTAACTGCACACAGGTTTTTCTACACTGAACAAACTAATTGCACGGCCGCAGCTTCCATCTCACTCGAATTAAATGCCAAGAAAATAGAACCTTGTTTTCTCTTCACATCCTTCAATGCTATATGCACCTCCTGTCACTTGGGGAAAGGAAGGAGCCCTCGGGGCTGTAGTTGCTGGCAAGAAGAAAACCTTTAGAAAAGAAAGGGTGGTCATCTTTAGAAGCTGCTTTAGGAACTGAAGCAAGGAGTCGCATGTGCAGCAGCGTTGCTGCTACGTGTAGGGAGGCTGGAGGGCTGGGTCACACCACTGCTCGGCACACGGATGGGAGGTAACAGTGCAGCAGGGTCAGGACTGGCAAAGGGGAAATCATCCTGTGAAATATATTTGTCTGGGGTTTGCCATGTGTGTTTTGCTGGTGGTGTAAGGGATCCTTTCAAAAAGCACACAGTCGATTTGGCGCAGTGAAAAGTTTTTATTTATGCTTCCGTGCACAGATGGCTTTAGGGTAATCTTTTCGGGGCAGGTTTTTTGGCTGGCTTTCCCCTCTCCTTTTAAAGACAGCACGTCCTATTTTCACACAGTCTGGATGGAAAGTGTGGTAATGTAAGATGGGAGAGGAAGAACTAAGGTATGAGGAAGAAACAGAACAATGCACCACAGTTGAGATTAAAGGAAGACGAGCTCTTCAGCAGTCACTGGGTGACCAGTAATTCATTAGATCAGAGGGAAGGGTCTGATTAAGCAGTTTTCAGAGGTACAGAACCTGTAGCTGTATTTTTTAGCTAGCTCTGGACATTGTCTATTGATTAAATGAACCTTTCGGGTTATAAATTCTTTATGTAGAGTTTCTTTGATGTGTTTTCTGCCATCCAGAAAAGTTTCCTAGCTTACCTGGTATTTTGTGCCAGAATGATAGAGCAGGCTAAAAAGGGCAGAGGCAGAATCTGCTGTACAAGCAGATTCTTCCTTGTCTGCAGAGCTAATGTAATGTTTCCCAACAAAAGCTGCTTGAACTTTTCTTATTTAACTGGAAGGAGTTTGCTTTCACACAGAGTTTTCTGGAATCAGTTAATTAGACATGAAAGACAGCATTTTAAGAGATGGATTTTTAAGCTGTGACTTGCTGCTGCTTTTGCATCTATGGCTGAATGTGAAATGTGTTCAAGTCTATGTTGAAGCCAGACTGGCTTTCTTTAAAATAGGAAAAGTTAAAGTCTTGCAAAGTTCCAGGTGAGGGGAATTGTAAGACTGTTGCCTGATCATGAGGCAGAAGGGAAAATGGTGACTGTAATTTTAGGAGAAATTCACCATGCCAAAGAGTCAAAAGGTGCTACGGAATTTTTGGCATCTTATTTGGGCCTCTGACACCAGACATTGCAATGTGGCAACGTGTGTCCTGGGGCTCCTCTCTGCTGATAACTCCTGGTGAGGAGGAGTGGCTGGTAGCTTTGCTAATTTAGTGGTATCATCAACAAGTTAAGACCTTTTAAGACTTGATATTGAGTGTTTATATTTGCCTTTGATCAAGATGTGTACTTTTTTTTTAGGTGCAAAATTCCCTATTAAATGGACAGCACCAGAGGCAATTAATTATGGATCTTTCACTATTAAATCTGACGTGTGGTCGTTTGGGATTCTCCTGTATGAAATTGTCACCTATGGAAAGATTCCTTATCCAGGTATGGGCGGGTGTTGATACCAGCATCCTGTATTTATCCTACGGTGTTAAAAAGCAAAGCAAATACCCAGGGAGAGAGCTGCCCTCTGACAGCAGCAACAGCAGTGGTTTGGAAAAGGTCTCGCAGGTAACGTTCTTGCTTTGAAAAGGTGTAGTCACCATATGTGCAAACCCCCATCTGCCTCTCCGGGGTAAATTTTAGCAGACAGACTGATGGTACCATGAACACACAGTCATTTTTAAGTGTTCCAAAGGTGTTCCAACTCCAGCAGATGCTGCATTGTCACAGAGCTCAGCGTTATGGTCAGCAGCACGGTCCTGAAGTGAGGACGCGGTGCTCCCAGCTATAATGGTGCTGTGGGAGCTGCTGGGGTTTTTAATATCAGAATATGTGAAAGTACTAAGAACACATCATCATTTGCTGTCATAATTTGTCATTGTTTAGCTAATAATCTCACCAACTACACAAGCAGTGCCGACGTACCACTAGGAATATTTGCTCCTCGTTGTTCCACAGGGTTCAGGTGTGAGATCACAGAGGAGTCACTTATGGCTCGGGAGGTAGCTGGGCACTGGTTCTGTGCTTCATGTTTCATTTTTCTTCCTGTTAAGCAAAATAAGTTAATACATTAATATGTTTCCAGGCCCTAGTGATGGTTTGTATGAAGGGTATTTCTACGCAGGAAAATTGTCACATCTCAGGCATAGCTGATGAAGTCTGGGCAGCAGGCTGCATTCATTTCAGCTTGCTGAGGTTATGGAAAATTGACCTCAACTCCCTTATCTTGGGGGAGAAAAGGGAAAGTACAGACATGTTCACCTGTACTGCATGTCTTGTAGATGGAGTGACTTCTGAGAAGAACCCTTAGGGTCCTGCAGTTCACAGACAGTAAAGGGAGAGCAGATATTTCATCCAAGCAAAGCTTTCCCAGTGCTTCCAGTGCAGCAGCTCTTGCTATTTAAACAGCGAAAATATTTTCACTTGGTAGGAAGCATTTCCAGCCAAGAAACTTGGAGCTTTTGTGGTCTTTGTGCTATAAATTCCAACAGCTGTTTCTCTTCTGGAAAAACTCAAAGCAGTTAATGGGACCATAGTTTCAGGACCTACCTTTGAAATATGAAACAAGTATCTGATTCTCCGGGCAATTAAGCTGACTGGGTGGTTAAAATGAATTTCCAGGTGATTATATAGGATGTCAAATACTGGCAACACCCAGACTTGCATTCCAGTTCTGTCCATCACCTTCTGTACAGTGGGATTCTTCCTCCATACCGCTGTGTTCACATTGCTTCCTGGGCTCTACTGTAAGGAAATATGTCTTTACCAGTAAAGCTTAACAGGTACCACAGCATGAATTAACAGAAATACTGAAACTTTAGACATGCAACAAATCTGTAGAGCTAATCTCTTTTGCTAGCATTCATGAGGGTGTAAGTTTAATAAACATGCATGTGGGAGATATCTCGTTTTCTGATTAGGATGTAGTTTTGATAAGATAGGTAATTCTCTAGCCACAAAAAATAAATTTAAAGAAAAAAAAAATCAGTAAGTAGCTATTTTGAGAATACTGCATGGACTGGGGGATAGACAGGTAAGCTTTTTTGTGTTAAATAAAACACCTAAACCTAGGCAAGGATACTTACTCTGAAATACCGATAAAAGTCTTTTCATTTTTGTCTTGTGAACTTCAATGGTGAAGATCTTTACTGTGAAATGAATTTAAAAAAAAAACAAACCAAAACGCTTCTTTAGGAACTGAGATCATGTTTTTGTTGCAGGTATGAGCAATTCAGACGTGATGGTGGCTCTTCAGCGTGGGTACCGAATGCCTCGCATGGAAACCTGCCCAGCTGAGCTGTACGACATCATGAAAACCTGCTGGAAAGACAAAGCAGAAGAGAGGCCAACATTTGACTATCTACAGAGCGTGCTTGATGACTTCTACACAGCAACAGAAGGGCAGTACCAACAACAGCCATAGAACACTTTTTCTATTGCCGTGGCTCGTTGGCACAGACTTATTTGGACAGGCTGCTCAAACCAGTTACTTCGTGAGCTTGGATGTCTTAACTGAGTGTGGAAGCTGAAATGCTGAAGGGAAGAGTAATTCTGCAGAGCAAATGATTGTGTTTTTATTTGGTTAAAAGGGTTCCTCTAAAGCTTGAAGTTCTCCTTAAACGCTCTGTGTTTTGCATCTGCAGAAAGAGCCCAAAGCAAGCAGGGCTTTTTGGGGTGGGGAGGGAGAAGGAAGGAAAGGGATCATGCACTGGTACAGTTTGGCAAAGCCTTCTTAGGATCTCAGTCATGCAATACATTGCAAGGAGACCTTTATAACAGGGGCAAGAAGATGTGTGAACAGTTTTTTCAAGAGAAAAAGTCATGAAGGAGAACTTACAGATTTAAGACACAGTGGTGTTCTTAAATCATCATCTTTGAAATACAGAATATTGTGAAAATTATTTTTATATCCTTGTTATGTCACAGTACCTGGAGCACTGTCACCTCTTCTAAGACTTGCTAAACAGTGCTGTGGTTTCCTTTAAGGAAGGGTTATTTAATTCTTTACCCTGAAGATGATTCTGGTTTACTGCTGTATTACTCATGCTCAATTTGAAATCCTTTTCAAGCCCTCGCAGGTGCAGAAGTGCAATACAGACACACAACACAGCAGAAGCAGCAGCACACCTTGCTCTGTGTTCAACCTTCCCTTTCCCAGGAGGCCAAAGCCCCTGGGAAAGCAGAGGATGGTGAAGGATGTTAATCCTTTCACTGCAGTCGCTGAGGCTGGTACCAGTGAAAATATTATCCTCTTAACTTCTCATCCTCTGATTATTCAAGACTATTCCTTGTATTTTTGCTGCTTTAATCAACTAACCTCAGACCTGTTTTTAGGCTAAGACTGGCTCTAGCACGGGCAAGAACAAGCTGTGGGAACAAGCAGTAGGAAATCAAGGGAAATTCCAGGTTTGTTGCTCAGTGTATAAATCTAATTGATAGGAGTGAATGCAGTTCACTAAGCTCTACATGCTGAATCCTCTATCAAATCACTTTCCAGAACAGCTGAGCTGGTGCAATTGCAGTGTAACTACAGCAGAGATGACAGGTTTGTTTTCAAAGTGACACTGGTTCTTAACAACTGAAGCCCAGTACACCTTTGCCACCCCTCAGCCCAAGGATTTAGGCCAATGGTACTTTGCAGAAGCTTAAGACCCCTTTTGATAAAGCTTCAGTGTGCAGGCAGTTGAAGTTCAGCAGCAGAAATAGTCATGGCTTTTCTTTTCCATTGGCTTCCTTCAGTCAAACTGTGCAGTCTAAGCAGCCTATCAGTTAAATATGTAAATAGTTTCTATTGTATGGTGATTTTTAATTTTAATAAACACTTAATCTACAGCAAGTTGTACAGTAGTAATTTGAGATAAAAGAAATGGCTGATGTTCCAGTCTAGACTGGTAGCTTCACATGAAACAGGGGAACATCTGTTTATCACCACTAACAGGATTCAAGGATTCTGCTTTCCTTACACCCATTCAGCTTTGAGAAAGGGAAAAGGACCAAACCAGCTATTTCTGCATCCTTGTTAGGGCTTCTTTTTGGTGTGGAGGGCAGGAAGAGAGAAAGTCAGGCCTCAGCTGTCCTTAAAACAGCTTCTCTGAAGTAAGTCATGGACTATCAACACAGTCCATTGCAACTGTCTGAAAAACATTAAAGAACCAGCTTCATTTTATTAAGATAATGTAACCTTGTATTTCAAACCACTGCCTACAGGACACCAAAATATGTACTTACAGGAGGGAAAACAAAAACACTAGTTACTCAGGGAATAAGAGGTTATAGCAAGTGTTAGATAAAGTTGCTCACAGACACTCAGACAAGTGACACTGTCAGGGTGTAGCACTGGATCAGTCAAAATGGTATTACAGAAAGTTTCCAGCATTAGCCTGTTCTGATGTTTTTTTATTAACTTCTGTTTGAATATTGCTGTTCTTTGAGCAATTTGTACATAGCTTCCTAATTCAAGGTATCCTGAATGTACTTACACCTAGAACTGCTCGGAGTTGCCTTCTTATTCAGCATGTCACTGCAACAAAATATTTCTTCATAGCTGGAAAAGTTTGTGTGAGAGCATAATAATATTTTAGGACTTCTACCCTAGAGGGATTACAGGCCTTTAGAACTTCTGGAGCCAGATAATCTGTATTAAGAGGACCAGGTCAAAACATGAGCACAGTACTGGCTCAAGCCACACCAGCGGGACAACTTTGCGCTGCATTTGCGCTGCCCAAGCCCGAACTCACAAGCCCTGTGGCCACCCCAGCCGAGGCTGCTCTCAGTGTCATGCAGGGAGGCTGCACCACCTAGTGTCACCGCGGGGAGGAAGAGGAGACTCTGCTTCTGCGCTGGGTCCCATTGCACCATGAGAAACAGCAGGACAGGGACCAGTCAGTCCTCTTTACTTACAGATGCTGCCTTCTTCTAGCGCAATCCTCCAGCACTCACAGGCACAGTATTTTCACAGTACTGACAAAAACCCTCTCACCTTCACTGACTGAAATGGCTCTAAGAAAGCAACTTCAAATTTTATCACTCTCCAGTCTTCCTTCCTCAAGTTACTAAAATAAAGGTAAGTAATAAAATCAGAGCTGTGATTCTTTCAACTCGGGATCCTCCTCTATCAATCACTATAACCATTTAGCCTCTAAGTTTATGATCTTTCCTTATCTTGATTTCACCAATTTCCTCACCTTTATAAAAATGAACAGTGAGAGCTCAATTTAGCAATGGAAAATTTTATTATAAATCATTTTTTCCAAAGTTTAATGCATAGTCTTAGTGGAAATTCAAATTATATTCAAACAAGTTTGTTTAAAAAGCTAATTTAGCTGAAAAAGAGCAAGGAGCCAGACCTCATTTTGCAAAATATCAGGAGACAGACCTCATAAGACCTCATAAGACCTCATTTTGCCACCTCTTTTAGCAAATTGCTCTGGTTGGTCTCAAGAAAGCAGTCTCCAAGTCAAAGTCAGAATATTAACTAAAGAACCAAGCAAGTTTAACTATTTGAGTTTACACTTGCAAGCCATCTGATTTCTAGGAATCAACAATTAAATATTTAATTTTAAAAGGTAACAAGCAGCAGATGGACATCCCACCTCACATGAATCACACATTTATCAGTCTAGAAGACCATGATAGCAGTTACTCAAGAATTAAAATAATATATTTCTCACATCCCTGTATCAACAGTACAAGCACAAGTTTAGACTTCACCTTATGTAGCTCTAAAGTCAACCCTGATTCAGTTTAAAAGTTCTGTACCAAACATTTTTCTGTCAGTTAACATGACAGTGAAGGTGGCATCTTAGAGTAAGAAAAAGCTACCACCAGTTTTTCATAAAGAAGCCCAGTAATTGCACACTTTGATTAAGCAATTATTATTCTTTTGCTTTATGAGCCAACAGTATTTGTTTTCTTGAAGATGATGAAGCCTCTTCATACTTCCCCCAGCCTTTTCCAAGAGGGGTACCAGCAGTAGCTGCTACTGTGGATTTCAGGTTAGCCAACAAACCTCTCCTGGGTTTGTGTGGTTTTGGTTCCTCTATAGAGAAATTCTTTTTCCTTTCATCAAGTTCTTTTTGCAGAGAAGACACTGTTTCTTCAAGCTCAAGAACACGTTTAGCCCAGTTCTGAAGACTATTCATTTCTTGATCCTGTGAGGATAAGGCTGTGTTAGGTATGTGAACACACCAAGGTCTTTTTCACATAGTTAATTTTCCATTTCAGATTATTTTACTATACCAGTAGATACCCATGTTACTACTATGCCAAATGGCTACTCAGTACTCACTTCCGAATTTTATGTAATTTAAAGAACAGCAAACTACAGTGCCATCAGATGTAGTTAGAGACCAACCCTGAGTAAGAAGCTGATGCTAATATGCTTAGCCACACTGTGTTGTTCTAGGAACCAAATAAAGGCAGCTTTCCTGTCTTAAACTGCAATTACTGAAAGCAAAAACGGGTCAAATCAAAACTCTTAGCACAGTCATAAGTCCACCAACCAGAACTGAATAAATGCATTGAGTGGGTGGAATGCAGAGGCCTAAAGATGCTCTCTAATCCTTGTGGTTAACAAAAAGTCACCTTCCTACATCTTAGAACAGATTAAGAAACAAAATTCAAGATGAATAATTTTCACTCTCAGACTAAAAAGCATGTGGAAGGGAAGTTAACATGCAAAGAAACATCACCAAGCAGTCCTACACCTGCCTGGCTTCATTTGTAGATTGCAGAGGTGCAAAGTGTCAAGAGTTCAAAAGTTTCATTTTTTTTTTTTTTTTTTTGGAGTCTAGTTGAAATCTGAGGTCAGGTTCTGTCAATTTTATGAGGTTCCTGCTTTTGAAGGAAAGATTTCTTTTATGTCCAGTACTAAGGAGGTTACCTGCCCATGTCTCTCACCCCGCTCGGCCAAGATCCTGGGGTCTTGTTGCACTAACATTTGTGCACTGACACCTTGCAGCCCTCAGCAAAACACTTCATGACTACATGAGTAGTGTTTTCTTTGCTTGACAATAATTTGTGTGGTTGTTAGATTAGCAAGTGGTGTCAACAGAGTTTCCCTATTGGCTGAGTCTGTCACTGAAGCTGAAAACCGAGCCTTGTCTTACAAGTCATGAAGTGAAACACAAGGGCTGTGAGCTCATAAATCAGGACAGTTAGGGATAGAAAAAAATGCTACCATCAAAAGATATTAAGATGCAGAAGCATTCAGCACAGCTACAGATATGAGGCATATTAAAGTTGTTTTGAAACTGTTGACAAACCTTGAGCATGACCGTACGCTTCAGTTGGCTGTTCTCTTCTGCCATTTTTCTGTAGCCTTCATTAGCTTCTAGCAGGGTTTCATTTAACTTCTGCATTTTCAACTTCAGAGATTTTATAAGCTGAAATTAAACCCCACACACTGAAGTTCAACACAGCATGTTTTATGTTAATTTTGTTTACGAGCATGGTTTTGTTTATGTAACTCCTACAGACACCGTAAACACTTCTGATTAACAGTGCACACTGCAAACTGCAAGATCAAAGCAATGAAGATGAAATCTGCTCCTCTCAACCTCCTACGTGCCAACCTATCATTTCTGGTGATAAAATACAGCTGGACCATTCAAGAGCTGTTGTGCTGAAGCTAATAGATTTATACAGGCCTGTCAATCAAAGAACAGAAGCACAAAGCTACCTCTGGAACAGGGGAAGCTACAGTCTGCTCCTTTTCAGAAAGGGTAGGTAGAAGCACACACTCATTAACACTATTCATATAATGAATTGGAGCAGTTACAACAGAAGACCTCACCTATCTGCTGGGAATATTAATGTCCTGAGAGGGAAAAGAGACTCTGAACCAGCAAAATTAATGTTACATCATTAATTTACTTCTACAAGGTTGGAGGTGGGGAGGGGGGAAAAATCTAGTCTGCGAAAAAAACCCAACTGAATTGGAAGAATATAAATTGGAATAAAATAAAGTAGTTAATTACTCATCACACATGACCAGATAGATGAGGCAAAGCATCAGAAGGGCACTGATGGAACCAACTGCTTTAAAATGCTCTCACTTCAGTTATTGCCAAGCAGAAACCCCATTGTTCTGAATAACACTTCCCAGCCAGAGAAGCCAATCAATACCGTAGCCCCGCATCAGGCATAAAAGCCAAACATCCATCCAAAGTTGAAGCTGACAGAGGAAATGGAAAATGATGTAGAGCTCTCAAGAACAGGAGTGAAAAAACAAATGCCAGGGACATAACATGAGACATTAAACTTGGTATGGAACAAGTTATTATTGGAATATGCTTTGTCAAAAGAAAGGTATTTAAGTTCACTTTCCATTTACACGGTTTATTAGAACCAGCTGGAACTATTTCTCCAACCCCTACTCCTATTTGTTATTAGTGAAAGGAGCAAGGCTGGCCTTCTCCCTCCTCCCCATCCTCTTCAAACACAGGAAGCCAACCACAGCCTTACGAGAAGTTCATCCAAGGTATAGACTAAAAATGCATACCTGCAAATAATTTGTATTTGTTTTCCATAACACAGCCTGAAGCTCATCATTTCCACCTCTAGAGTCTATTTAGAACATGGGATCTTGTTTGTTTGAAGAACAGCGACATTACCCTTTAGTTAAGTTTAAGGGGTTAGTGGAGATCAGTTCTGACAGAAAGGACTGGTTTAAGGCACTATTTTGGCTCTAGATCTAAGCCATTACCAGATTCTGAAGCTGTTTCCCTGTGCACGAGCAGGCAGCATTTCAGGCAGGAAAGCAGCAGTGCCACGGCAGAAACATTCACAATAAATTCCACCACGAGGCCTTACAATTCCCTACTTCCAACACACATCACACTTGCCACGTGACTTGTTATAGTAGCAGATGCCTTTACAAACCAAAGCAAAGGCAGAAGCACAGCCAATCTCTGCCCAAACCCACCCACAACTGGGCAAGGGCTTTTTTTGTAAACTTGATGTCCATTTGTAGGAATCTTCATGCTTTTGTCTGCAGGGCAGAGCACTAAGTACTGAACCATGCCAGAGTTTAGGACCATTACCCCCAGAGATCTGTCAAATAATAAGCAAAAACTACCTCTTCTTTCTCTTTGCATTCTTGCTGCAACCCTTCATTGGCTCTCTTCATCGTCTTGTTCATAAGATCTATAGGCAAAATAAAAGTTTGATTGTTTATCCACAATCCCAAAAGTCAATTGAACTTTGAATATCCAGATTAGATTCCTACCTAGTTCCATCTTATCTTCATTAGTCAGCATATCTGAATTCAGACTTCCCAGAGCCAACTGTCTCCCTGACTGTTCATCAAGTTGTCTTTCCAATTGCAGTATTTTACTTTCTCTAGCCTGAAAAAAAAGAAGGGCACATGGTAGAATTTGTCTAAATTTCTGCTTAATCTGATGCACTACTGCATAGCCTTCAACTATACTACACACGTGTATGCAGCTTTAAAATCATTTCCAGGTGGAAATTGTGATGGTTATGGTTGAGAAGTCCCAGCAAGGACTAACACTCAGATCACAAGACCTTCTAGGAGGAAGTTACTTTACACAGGAGTCAACTCTTCCAAGTCTGATTTCCAAACTGTATGAAAAGTAACCATATGACAGAAAGAAGCCTTCAGGGCATCTGTGTTAAACACTATTGCCAGCTAGTTTGCTAAATAAGGAAGAACATATTTCATCAGAGCTAAGTTTTCATCTCAATTAAGCAAACAAACAAAAAAAGCAGCAGAAGTGTTTATATCTCACAATCTACAACAGAGACCCACTTCCCTCGTATCTTGAAAGGAACCTGCCTACCCGTGGAGTTCTAGGTAGAAGTACATTCAGGAGCTTAAGTTCCCTCCTGCATAGAGTTTGATTTCTCCTCAGTTTCTTAGCCCACAGTCCTCCCTCTTGACCTTCAGAGCAGAGACCCATTAGAATTAAAATAGTTATCCTGTACTAAATTCCCCAGTGCCCTTTCAGACTAGCTTTTTACTCTGCAGTCCCAAGGATCTCCACAAAGCCAGGCAGCTCTATACACTGTCCCTTGAGGTGTTCCAATCATTGTGATACAGAGCTAAAGAGGACTTGGATTTAATTGTACTGTGCCCTCAAAGATAAGAAGTTTAGGCATACACTACAGGTAGTGTTAGAAGACATCTCTCTCTTCATGCTTAGCACTGGACACCAGAACTACCAGTCTAGTTACTTTGACTGTTCAGTGTTCCATTCAGGATTCCCAAATGATTCTCTTAAGGCAAAGCAAAATTCACAGTGAAGAGGCTAGCCCACATTTTTTAGCAGCAGTCAAGTCATACCTCAACTTTCTCTTGTTCAGCTAGAAATTCTTCTATGGGAACATAATTCTGTTCAATTTGTTCCATGGCGCTGACGTACGCGTGTTTCTTGATGGCCTCTTTGTACATTTCAAATTTGCTCTCCAGTTTTTCTTCATAACTGTCTTTCAGATCTTCCAGACGGTTGCTGAGGAGAACATGTTAGTTTTACTTATTATGTCATCATTCCAGCTATTGCAGTTTGACTACCTGTGTTGAACTGGCAACATCAAAGTTATTCACCTAATTTTAAGTAGTGAAGTTAAGAGAGCAAGTAGTACTTGTGTCCCTTTTCTCCTTTTTATTTTCAATGATCCCACAGACTTAGATCCACCCACTTAGAGCTGATAATTGAAGCATATTTCCAGGAGGTTTCTTTCACACTGGTTTATTTTCCATTAAAGATAAATGCCAAAATCATTTTGACCTATTATTTCATTATACATTACTCCTGTCACGATTTAAAACAATGCCCCAGCAGCAACACAGAACATCACCTCAACAGAGCAAAGGTGTCACTGCTGTTACTTGGGTTGGGCCAAAGGCACCCAAACAATTTTAAGTCAGTGCAGGTGTTAAACCACAGTGTGTTCAGCTGGCAACATCACTTGGAGTTAGTCTCCCTTAGCAATTTGAAGAGCAGGAAACTGATTTCAGGAAGAGAAGGGATAAGAGGAAGTGAATGCAGCTTGAGTCACCTGGCCAATTTGAAATAAAAAATAAATATATGTGTGTATATATATATATATCTCTCCCCAAATTAGCTACAGCAGTGCAGACAGCCACAGTAATTTATAAGATAGTAAGTTAATGATGGTTCATAAGTCATCCAGGAGCAAGAATCCAGGAGAGCTCAGAGAAATAATATTCACACTGCCTTGAGCACATGCACGCATGTTAACGTGACCAAGTGAAGCTTTGGAACAGCCACAAGCCTCAGTGGGGTACCTGTAACAATCTTCTAAATACTAACAATTAATCAGGATGATCTCTAGGAATTGCAAATTAAACAGAGAAAAGTTCAGCAGGAAGCAGCATCACTTTTTCACTGTACGTGGCAAGAGGCTGGGCTGTACAAGTTTATTTTGGTATTCCTTCTTCCCTTTTTTTCAGAAGCTTTGAAACTGTCCAGTCTTAACATTTCTAAGTAATGTGAGTATGCATGTCTTGCATATACATACAAATGTGTATAGACCTAAATGTGTGCATTTATGTAAGTGAAAACATTTCAGTTTTGAAGAGGACTGCACTATGACTTGCCTCCAGGCTTCCTCTGTTTCCAATAGCTGTCGGAACATTTCTTCTGCCATCTCTCTACGTATCTTCACCTCCAGAAGGAGTTTACTTCGCCTTTCTGCAACTAGCTTCTCCTTTAAGCTCTCTGTAGTTTTCAAGAGATCCTAAATTTAACATATTTCAGTTCAGAAAGCAAGCCAGAAACATATATTAATATACATGTCACATGAACTATCCATACAGCCAGCCACAGAGACCATTTCTACGAGCCTGTATTTTCAGAGGAGCTGCACTGAAGATTTAAGGTTTTCAAACATGAATTTCTACTTTAAGGACAACCTTTCTCCATCATGATGGTTTCTGCTATCAGAGTTCACTACTGTTTTGACATTTAAATAGGAATTTGTAGAAGTATTTAGCATAAAGCCTACTTGATTTTTACAGTTTATTGCAATTAGATTGTAGTTTCAATTTTAAAAATCCTGCATCTTAACTTGCTCTTGCTGTTCCCCCAAGGAGCACAAGTGACTAAATAATGTTGTTTTAAACACAATTACTGCTTCCTTACTCTTTGTTGAGCAATCAGTCAAATTCCAAATGTAGCACTTAACTAGAAAGCTGCAGACAGCCTTCCACAGCTACACTTGTTCCCTCAGAACTAGACCATGCTAAGTCCAGGTCTGCCAGTAGAAGCAGCTTACAGTTCCCATTTCATCCAGCTTCCAGCACATCCCTTAGAGTAAAAGATTCTAACATCAGAAGTAACAGCAAAGGCTTTCTTGGGTACAAGTCTGTGTAGGTATCTACCTCATGACTCAGAATGGTAATGTCCACTTCTTCTGCCGAGGTTTCAGCGCTGTCAGGAAAGTCATCTACAGATGTGTCTGCATCAAAGTGCACGGTGGGTTTGCCATCACCTCCAGCTAGCTTGGGTGGAAAATAACCAAAACTTTTGGGAAGGATTGTCTGGACTACCTGGAAAAATCCAGAGTTGAATGCACTGATTTATCAATGCTGTCAATATTACAGAGAGCAGAATATTCGGAACGAGTGGCATGACTGCACTGTTGTATTTACACTATATTTAACACTTACAAGAACATGAACAGAATTTTACAGGTCTTTTAGTAGAAAAAAAAAACCCTCTATCATTGTGAACATAAGACTTTGGTACTCAAAGTGAAAACAGGAAAGATTATCTACCAACAAACTTGGTATACATGTCTAGCAAGGTGTTTTCTCTCCCCCTACAATATAAGGTTTCAGTGTAGCTTCTTGGAAAGTTAATGAAAAGCAGCAAATCCCTAAAACATTTGCTCCTTCCTGAAATACTGTGACCAGGACTCAGGAATTCATGCTTGTTATGTGAAGATTTTAAGTACATATGTCATATAAATCAGCTTCCAGGGAAGCTGAATAAACTCGAGACCAAACAGCAACCCCATGTCCTGAATTTAACAGGAGGCTGCCAAGCAGAACTAGCAGGAATGAGAGTGTAGATGTAGCAAGTGTGGAGGGGGTTTGCCTTCAAAGGAGAAGGGCACACTACCTTCAGTTAACTTACCAATAAAAAGCCATCTCTTTTTGTTGTTGTTAATTACTTGCACTTAGTCAAATAAGAGCAATGCAGGCACAAGAGATCACATTTAGACTACACAACAAGAGGCTACGTCTTTTACAACCACCACTAGCTGTCCAGAAAGTTTGGAATGACTGTCATCTTGTGCAATAGATACTTCACTGCACACAGTTAACTATTCATCAAAAACATGAATCAAAATCTTGCATTTCCTCAGCTATACAGTATAACCAGTCCTATCCAAAAGTGCCTTGCCTATTATTTTTTTTTTTTTTTACACAGCATGTCAGAGGTGTAGAACCAAACAAGGCTGACAGCTGCAGCTATCATCTTCTTGCCACAAACAGGTCTGAGGATGGGTAAGGCCTCTAGAAGCCTTTTAGAGGGAAGTCACGTGCAGAAGTATTTAATATGATCTATCATAAGTCCAAATCACACTCAAGTCCATACAACCTGATCATTTCACAAACCAACAGTAGCAAAGAACGCAGAATGGCAGAGAAAGCAGATGCACTGTTACCTGTTTGGCTATAGCTGAAAATTTCATTACATGTAACGTTTCATCGTAGGTGGCAGCGTGTTGATTGATGTTCACAATCATACAAGCTTTGCCTTTTCCACAAAAGAATGGCTGGAACAGACGAGTCAGTTTGCTCTCTCTGAATGGAATGTAGCTTGGCTTCATCCTCATGGAGAAAAGAGCAACAAAATTGTGAAACAAGCAAACAAAAATGTGAAATTATGTGGTACTGTAACTTAGAGCTTAATTCTGTTTCTCTCAGGAAATAGATCCAGCAGGATGCTCATATTTAGGCCTAAGCTATTTCATATCAAAGAGCAAGGTCTTTCCTGGATGTTATAAGTGCTCCAACAAATTGAAGTGTTTAATAGCAAAAGTAGTATAGTGTCTGCATCAGTGTTCCCTACTCTTACAAAGCAGATACTGGAACAAGCCAAAAGCAAAGTACAGGACATCTGGCAGCTGTCTGATGAATCTACCTGTATCATTTGGAGGCAGAAGAAAGAACAAAATGAGCTCTGTACATAAAGTGTACTGCTTATACACACACACACACTATAAAAAGCTTGGTAGGTTGTTGCTAATTGCCCTTTTCTATTCTCTACAAACACGAGTTTGAGAGAAAGAATGTTCATTTAAGGTATTTCAGTGACATCTGCAATAAAGAAGGCTTACAAGATTTTTAGATTTCCATGAAAATCCCTCACAGAAACAAAGGCAGGTTTAGAGTTTCAACCTAAGACTTGGCATGTTGTTTACAACTTGACACTTACTTCGGATTCTGATTTTGCTTCAGTGCTGCAATGCATTTTCCAAGGATATGAAGAGAATTATTAATGTTTCCTGCTTCTTTTAGTCTATCTCCAAAGGCCTGTGTTTTATTACACCTCTCTGATCCAGCCAAGTCACAGAAAGACAACCTGCATGAAGTAGTATCCAGAAAAAACCATATAAACTTGTTTCTAAGCAGTATGAAAATAGAACTGCATGTCTCATTTCTTTATGTGTCTGAAGAGTAACCAAATGACTCATTTCAGCATCCCTAGATCACAGAGTAACTTGTATTTTAACACTGACATTTTGTCCAGAAGGCACTATGCAAGATATTTAGGATAACAGCACTAACTTATCTTATCCTATATAAAGATACCTGAACAAGACTGCTTCTCCTAAAATAATCTATTAAGCACGCTCAAAGTCTGCTTGCCATATTCATCTAAAACTTTGTAGGCATTCTTACATGAAGAATTCCATTTAGGAACCCAAATTTTGTTGCAATCCTGAAGTAAGTATTTCCAGAAGAGACAAGAGGAATTTCTGAAACAGTTTTGCTTAGTGGGGCTATTCTGCAGAAGCACTTGAACAGTCCCTTTCACCCACTGCAGCTCTGAGAGGGTTGCAGGCCAGCAGTACCCTTCGGGACACCGCAGTCAGCCTCTTCTGGATACAGGATATTGCGAAGAGCAGGCCAGAAATCCTTCCCAGATCACCTCAGAGCTCCCTGTTTGGCTACAGCAATTATGTGCTGCTAAACTCAGCCCACTGAACCGTCCCTCATGGTACAATAGGTTACAGCCAGAGGCAATTATGCTGGATAATCAAGAAATGTCATCATTTTGTGTTAAGAAAACCCTTGAAATAGAGGAAGCTCTGGAAGTTATATAATTTATGTAATGAACTATTACTCACTTATACATACATTTATTTACATCAAATAGCACCTTTGTAAGATCACAGCCTTTCAAGCAGCTGAAGTAAGTATATATTCACACTACACATATTATTAAGGCACATATTTCAACAGTGTGAAAGGCTATGATCTTAGGATCTTTACCCTTTTCAGTGCAAAGATGAAGAGCTTTCCTTCTTCCTTAAGCAATGTACAAACTCTGTCACTCCTCTAACAGCTGCTGCAAGCTTTGCCAGGGGAATACACCCCGACAGGGAACAGCAAGGAATACAGATGCAGTCACTTCCTCAAGTTATCTTTCCTTAGAGCATCTATCACTGTAAGGTCTGACACTAAAAGGTGTTATCTCACAGTGAGGTGTATTTATCACTATCACTGCTCAGCAGAAATCAGTAGGAGCCAGGACTGAAATAAAGCACTCTGATACAGGCTGTCCTCATTTCTCCCTATCAAGCTAAACGGGCAATTAATCAGGAAACAAACAAACAAAAGTCATCTGAATGACTTCGGGCCAAAAGATTAGGCCACTTCCTCTCTGTTCATTTGGGATTTAGAGGTGTAAGGACTTAGCAGAGCTCTCACATTAACATTTTAGATTAGGAGAACAGTTTTTAAGCAGATCACCTGCATTCTTTTTAGATGAGAGACTTGAATTTGGGTTTCAGAAGCACATCAAACGTGCTGCCACAAACATTCAACACAAACTCTAGTTTGGTCCCAAAGCAGAAAGATACACACGGGTGTAGCTCATACCTTGAGTCTTCAACACTAACTGCTGCACTTCAACTTCAGAGACTGGCTTGTATCAGCCAGCCATGTGAATTCTGCTTACTGGAATATAGAGTGTGGTATTCCATAATACTTCTCTGTCCCCACCTCCCCATTATGTAAGGCAATACACATGTATTTCCCTCAATTTAAGTGCTGCTGACAGAATTTTAACAGGTTTCTTCAGCTAAACCTTAACAGAATTAAAGAGACAGGTAAACTCTTCTGTGTGTGTCCCTTTTGGGGACAGTCAGTTTTACGCAGCCAGTGGAATTCTGATTTCCTTCTCAGACACCAGAGGATTTGTTTATTAAAAAAAAAATTTAATTTCCCCCATTTATCATGCTTACATCTTACCAACTTTCCTCAAGTATTTACATTCTTGTAATCAGCTGAAGCATTCACTTACTCTGAAACTCCAAGCACACGTGGCTGATGCTCATCAGTTAGCTTTAGCAGCCTGACTGAAAATATGCTGTGACTGGAATGGAAAGAAGTCCTTTTTAATAACCACAATTATGAAAGTTAAGCAGTCACTGAAGTGAAGTAAAATTTGTATGCTACAGAAAGTTCAGTGCTGAAGAAAGAATTTATTCACTAATTTACATCAGTTACCTTCCCAATGCATTCATTCAGCAGCAAAAAAGAGTTGTATTTTTTGACTTCCTATTTCTTTCAACACAGGAAAGGGAAAGGAAGGCTTCCACAGGAAGCCTATAAGCTGTGTTGGAGAAAAACAAGCTGGTTCACTTCAGTCTACTGATCAGAGGAGGAGTGCTTAGGTAGCCACTTTGTATACAAAACTTTAGGCTATACCTGAAGTCAGTAAAGCTGAAGAATTAACTTCTTAGAAATAAAAATAGGGGGGGGGGAGAGAATAAGGAGTAAATTAAGGAATGAAAGCCCTGTACTTTTGTCTACTTCATAAACACAAAGTTATTTGTTCAGTTTTGAAACTACTCTGTTTTCTAGAAAGGTTGCATTTGTAACCCTTGAAAATCCAGTTATTCTGTTTTAGACATTGATCTACAAAGGCAGTGGACATACTGTCTGAAACCAGATGAAATCCCAGAATCGTAAGTGCCCTGTCCCCAATTTATCCAGTAAATCAGGAATACAGCTCTTCTCTAGTGAAGAAGTCTCTCTGAAAAACAGACTACTTCTCCAGTATGTATTTAAAGCTGTGCTTTACTCTGCAGCATCAAACCACAATTTAAGAATGAAGGGAAAAAACACAATAAAACAAAACAAGCTGCCAACAAACAAAAACTCAATTTAGAAACAAACTAAGATGAAGTCAGCATATTCTCTGGAGCAAAAAAGAGGATGTTCTAGGCACAAAACTCTGTCAAGAAAGGCACACAATTCTTTCCTGCACTAACTTAAACTTGAGTGAAATTCAGGTGGAATCACAGAATGAAATTTAATGGCAATTGTCTTTAGCTAATACAGGAGAGCATAACTCTTGGTTTTTAAAGGAAAAGGAGGCTTAGGAACATCATGCTTATATTAGGTAATATATACAACATGGCCCTTCCACACATAAGATGACATTAAAGATCAACCAAGATGGCATTTTCAATAGCAAGTTTACCAGGATCTCTATTTCCTCCCACTTCATCAAGCTGGATTCTCCCTGATCCCTCTCCAGAGCTGGGTAAGAGGTAGGAGCTTAATTCTAGCTCAGAAAAGCTAAGCTAGAACACATCAATCTAAAAGCATCTAGATAACCTGGCTGCACTGCAAGGTACTGCATGACTCGCTCCTTCCTACATCCCTGCTGACAGGCTCCAGGCTTCCAAGGATTATACTGCCAGTAATGAAGAATTATCCAGCTTTTCCCTCAACATCCCCATGCAACCATTCCCACTCAGCACCACTAGCACTTGCCAAGATGTATAGCCCTGCTGGCACTCGAAATTGAATGTGATTTGATGGTTTTGCTTGTCCAAAGCCATGAACAGCAATCCAAGTTCAGCTACTATTAAAGTCACAGGGCCTCTCCCAGCTTTCTTCCAGAAAACAATTAATAATAAAAGCAGAATAATCATGGAAAAGTCTTGAACTGTTGTTGAAGAGTGGCTCGTTTCAAACATATTCTAAAATCTCCCTCCCCTTAAAAGAAAAGGAAGAGAGTGCTGATAATTAGAGGAACAAACCTTCTACTTGATTGCTCATTCATTTTAGTACAAGCAAAGGTTCGGTTCTTGTTTCCTATTTTCAGTATTTTGCAGGCTTCTTCAACGTTCTGAATGTTAATCCACTTTAAGTCTGTGAAAAGAGACCTTTTACACACACTCCTGATCATCAGAGAAATTCTGTGACGCTGCCAAGGTCACGAACCAGGATTATTACCTTTAATGTAAGAATTTCCTCCTTGATCCTCACAAATTCTCAAGACTCTGCGCCTCTGAGGTTTTGATGTGGATAACACATTTAACAGGTCATACACATACTCGTTATAAATTTCACAAAAGGAAACCCACACAGCTGCTTGTGTCCTTGGGTGTATGGTAGTCCTATAGATGTCAAGCGGAACAAAGTTCTTCTCTGCCAACCCAAAACAGAGAAAGAGTTCAACCATCAAACAACTCATTGCTAAATTTTAATCGCAGTTTATAGAACCTTCTAAAGAGAAGAGGCTCGTATGTATCCCTGTTGTACAGTTAGATACACAGCACTGCATAGCTTTGAGTTCACCCAAGAACATTCAAACTTCTCAGCAGTTACCTGTAACCAGAACATGCCCAAATTCTGAGCTATTGCCCCCCCCCCCCCAAGCTCCCAGCACTTTAGTTTATACATCAGCTTCAGAGAACTAAAGCTCCCTCTTCTCCCAGAAGGAACAAAGCTATCAAAATATTTTTACATACTCTTTTTCCAGATTTGAACCATTAAAACTTGGTTTAAAACTATATATATTTACTGTATAGTACAGTACAGAGACTTTTTAATCCACCAATAGTTACCCATTTATATTCCTAATTTCCCACACATACAATTTTTTTCTCCTTTATTTTACCTAGTGAATCAGGAGCACTTTTTGAAGTACAGTTACAAGAATCTGACTCCACATCACACATGCTTGTTACAGTAGTTGAGGTGCTTTCTGCCTCCTGAAGCAAGAAAGAAATGGTTACATTGACATGAACAGGCTACGAGAAGTTAGTGACAGTAATTCCAGTCTTTAAGATTTAAATGTTGAAATAGCATTAAGTGTTAAGCCATCCTTACTCTGGCTGCAAATGTGATGCTTTTAACAATACTGAATTCAATAAATGCTCTTTCTCTCACAACAATTATTGCTCTTTGCAACTTCCAGCAACCTCTTTTGGAGGCTAATTGCTGCAAATATAGAAGAGTTCACAGTCTGGGGAGAAACAAGATCCTCTGTCAAATTCGACAGCCCAGAAAGCCGCTGTGAACTACTGGACAAATCTGAACAGTATGTCAATCACCCAGAAGAACTGGGGAAGCAAGTTTCTTTCAGGGGCAGATGAGGTGGGCAATGGAGAGACTAAAGCAGCAGAGATTCCCAATTTGTCTGCTTGCTGCAAATCCCAGGCTTGTGCTGGGTCTGTGAGAGTATGAGTCAAACTTACTTTAAGACCTCAGAGTGACATGATTGCTTCATGAAGGACTTAAAGATCAGATAAACCAACAGCCTATGTTGGTTTAATTCAGGCTGAATTAAAAGGCCATTAAAAATCCTGTCTAGAAAACAGTGCAGTTTCTGTAAGTACACACATTTGCTCAATTTCTTTACATCAACAAAACCATTTATAAACCTGCCAAGACTTGTCAAAGTATAGGCTTCAAATTACCCCTAGGAAAACTAGTGTAAGGAAGCAGCAACTCCCACCATTTAGAGATTCTGAGATCTCCAGGTACTACCTCCCTCCTCATGGTTTCTACACCACTATAAATTTTCATTAGGACATTTGCCCCAGTTTCCCCAAACCCAATCACAACAGAGGGTATCCTACAGTAGAAGAGAGGAACAGATTGAAAAAAAGCAAACCTTAATGTTCTAGCTGTTCAAATGCAGTGCTAAGATCATTATTGGTTGTCTGCTGCTGGAATTTTGACAAATAGGAAAGTATGAAGCCATACTTTCAGATCTTCCATTTTAAAGATAAATAGCAGATGATTTCATTGCCATTTATTTTATAAGTGAACATTCTGCAAAGACTGCACCATCTCTAAGTTTATTTTTCTTGACTAGTTAAAAGTATAGCCACAAGCATGGATTCCATTCATTCTGTGTGTGAAGTTCAAAGCAGAATTCTAAAGCTGAGTATGGGACTGCCACACACAGCACATCCATGGAATGGAATGCAAAAAGCCAGTACCAGTAAAACACCCAGTACTCGTGCATGTGGTAAGATTTTGTAAAGGTATTTCAAGAAAATGGAGTGAATTAGCTCCTTTGCTCTCCTGTTCTTCAAATCGTAAGACCAAATAGAGAAGAGAGCCCAAAGATGACTGCCTGAGAACAAGTGGGAACAGGAACTCACATTGTTTGCCAGTGACAGAAGCTGACATTCGATAGCAAAGCAAGGACAGGTGGGAATAGGAATGCAAAAAAAAAGCAGGTTTTAATCCAGTAAGAGACAGTATTTCATCCCGTGAAGAGAACAAGTAAAAGGAAGGAAAGAGAGGGCGTGAACCACGCCGAGGGAGAGCTTTTGCAGCAGCACTGCATAGAGAACACAAACCACAGAACACTAAACACGAATGGGCTGCAGTAACTCGGAGAGGTTTAAAGTGAGAGGATGAAAGGAACAGCAACCTCTTTCTGCACGGCATGTAAACCGAGCCTGGGAAAAGGGCGGGCAGGAATCCATGTAAACCAAAACCAAGCCCACCAAACCGTATCTGCTCTCAGATTACAAGCCCGATGGAGCATCCCAACAGTGCTGCTATTCATTCAGGAGCTATCAAGAAGCGCGGCTCCAGCACTGGGACGGCCGAGCTATCACTGTGGGAACATTGTGTAACCCTTCAGAGGGGGCTGCTCCGGGCTTATTTTTCTTCCCTTCCTGCTGGCTGAGTGTGTCCCTGCAGTGCATCAGCATCTAGATCACCCACTGCAACGTTCCATAACTAAATCAGTCATAAAGTCAGGTGGGGATTTCACAGAACGGATCATTTGCAAAGTATAGAGTTATCTTCAAAAGATGGTATTTGACCTCCTGTTCTAGACCTGCTTGCTGCTTCTTGCAAGCCTGTAGGTTCCATAAAGTTTAAAATATTTACTTGTTCTCTACCTGACCATCTCAATTTTTCTTTAAGACCCCCACATGCACACACCCAAGTGTGAGCTGTTAAAGGCACTCAAAATAAATACGCAATCTTTAGGGTCTTTTAGATTTTTCATCTTTGAGATTTTTCATCTGAGGTCTTTCCTTAGAAGTTAAACGGACTCAGACTAAACAAAGTTTGGTTTGCAGAGTTTAAATTAAGCAATAGAATTTTGAGTGAAACTTTACATATGAATTTGATTCATAGAAGGATATTCTTTCAGAGCTAACTGGAGTACTTTAGCAACACTGGTATTAAAGACCACAGAAAAAAGAAAACCCAATCAATCCTACTTACATACTTCCCAGAATTCATCCAGATTTGCTTTGAATGATAATCAGCACTACTGCACTTTGAGATTAAACATAGTTCAGGTTAAATATGTTGTGGACAAAAGGAAAAAAAAGCCAAACATCTTGTAACAGTTTGCGACTGGGTTTAGAAGCATTTAGAACAGTCTCACACACATGGGTGCCCATTTTCTAGTGAGACCTGTTTCTTCCACTGGAAACAGCAACAACTAGATAACAAGAACAGGAGGCTGCTGCAGTAAAGACTCCTCTATTCTACCTACAATCTTCAGAGACCAGAGTTAAAGATACATACAGTCCTCTAAAGCAGGCTGTCATCCTTCTACAAAATTCATTTTGTGGCATCTCACTTCTCTTGCTGTATCACAAAAGTTTCTTTGTGAAGTTAAATAAATCACAGATTTACAAACATTTAAATCTTTCATCCACCAAAAGGGGCTTCTCTGCCTTCATCACTGCCCTTAAGATACTGTCATCATCTCTCCTGAGCTAGTA
Source organism: Actenoides lindsayi (assembly GCA_025331215.1). Classification (NCBI taxonomy): domain Eukaryota; kingdom Metazoa; phylum Chordata; class Aves; order Coraciiformes; family Alcedinidae; genus Actenoides; species Actenoides lindsayi. Next base: position 59,405 of record WTSP01006126.1, read on the forward strand.
CTGGAATTTGAGTGACTGCCCTGGGATCCAGCCTGGGAACCTGACCCAAAAGAAGATCCACTTAAGAAGCAGGTTTTAGACAGGTCATCTCTCAGAGACATTTCAAGGGCTAGTGTCACCAGGGTCAGAATTGTCCCTCTATAGAAATCCAGGCTTTGGATTTGCAATGGTTTTTGGTTTGAACGGTGTCCTGCCTGCTGCAGCAAGTGCTTCCAGTTTACCCTGAGCTCCAAAACCAGCCAGTTCCCTTAGTATTCCAAGGTTCACCAAGTATCCATATCCTGTAGACTTAGATAATTAAAGAATCAATAGTGAAAAGGAGATTTTATTGAAGATAGTCTGTTAGACAGGAAGCTTTTAAGAAGCTTCATTCAGTAACAAGGAAGCATCTGGTCACTGACCTCTTTCAGTGATGCAAGAATAACAGTTTTCTTGGCTTCTTCTTGCTTAACTTGTGCATCTTCTAGTTTCTTAACTTCATTGCTCAAATAGGGTTTGAAGTTCATCTTCAGATATTGTCTTCCCCTTATGTGCTTAAAAATCACATCAAGTGAGCGAGGTAAAATACCAAAATCTTTTGAAGTCCCTTAAAATTAACAAAAGAGAAGATGTAGACATTTATATAAACTTCTCACTGGGTTTTGACTTGATCATTATAGATGCCTTTTGCCAAGGATTTTGTACCTTGAATTGTGAATGTCTTGCCTGCATTTGTAATGCCATAAGTAAACACCAGTCCATTCACCCCATTAACATAAGCTCTTACTATGTCTTTCACTGAGCCTTCAAAAAATTCACTCTGGGTAGTTTCTGGTCCAAAGACCTTTGAGAAGGGAAAAAGGAAAAAATAGAAAAGGCATAAAGTAGTTTAATATATAAAAATACTAAGCAATGATTAATAGTTACTATCAGAGCAAGATGAGTAGGAGATACCAGCTTAGTTTTCTGTCTTGTCTGAACTCCTTCTGATTCAACATTTTCTCATAGAACACCTGCTTAACTCCGAGAGGCACTCAGGCTTGCACTTCTTTTTGCATATTTTCCTACTCCTAAAATAAACTGCTCAGAATGCTACTGAACACATACTCTTCAGTGGATACTTTCAAGAGTTCTGGTGCTGCTGCACAGCTCTCTCCTTCACTCTGCACTAACCCCCCACAAGTGATAAGCAAGTCAGCATTACAAAGGTCTGAATGACCAATGCCTGGAGCTGTTGATGTTTGGTGCTGTAAGGACAGAAGTTCTTGCAGCAGGTAACAGAATTAAGAAATTTATTTTCAGTACAGTAGGCTTAAGCAGTTAGGCTGCTCCTCTTTCAGAGGTTAAGGCCCTAAATATGTGCTTACAGAAGTGTGATTTCTGGTAATCGTATTATGCGATATAGTAGAAAACGTAATTTTTGTCATTACAGTCAAGTAAAAAACCAAACTATAACTGAAATCAGGAAAAAGTGGCTACCTGAGAAAAGGTGAACCTGTGCACAGGATGACCAATCCCCCTTTCGCTGCTTTTCATTGCCAAAGACTCTCTGGGTGCATTAAGAATTACTGTCTGGGAATCTTCAATAGTTACACAACCCTTCAAAAACAAGGTAAGGACACCCTTAAAAGACAAGGTAAACCAGAACAACACACACCATTATATAGGAAGAAAGCTATCTGGAAACAAGCAAACCCAAAACAAACTAGTGTTTTCATCTATTTAACAGAGCTATGACTCGTTGCAAAACATATAATCTCTCTTGAGACACCTAACAACTACAGAGACAGTCACTTCATATTGAAAGTGACTGTATCACAGACAAAGTTAAAGGCAATAGTCTGGAGTCTTCCAAGATGTTTAAAAACATTCTAGGATTCCTTTCAGAAAGTTTTTTTGTTGTTTGTTGGGTTTGTTTGTTTGAAAGCTTTCTAAACCCTGGTATTTTGTGATTATGGCTTGTGGTACCCTATGAAAACAAAAAGTTATATAAATATTTACTGGGTTTGCACTTCATGTAAAATAAGCTATGACCAGCATAAATAAAGCAAAAAATAAGTTTGAAGCATTACCCTTTGATTGATAGGGAAGTAGACCTGCAGAGCTGGAATTCAGCTGATAACACACCACTCTTGTGGTGTCCCCCAGCTAAGCTGGCAGGAGCTGGACCATTTCTGACACTGTACATCGTTTATGTCCAAAGAACACAACTTCCTGCTCTCTGACGGGTGACTCCAGAGAATCACAAGGGAGTTGTAGCAAGACTACAGAATTTCATCCAGAGAGCTTAAGCTTTACTGGCATAAATCATTACCTCTAAAAGAACAACAGATCAGTGAACCTGTTGATTGTCTCTGTTTAAAAATCATCAGTCTACAGCTATAAGAAATGGGGCTTGGGTTTTTTCTTGTTACATATTTGGAAAAAAAGATGCTTTCCTGAAAAGTATGCATGGCAGGGAGGAAAAAAGGACCTAAAGCTCAGTTGATCTCTCACTGATTAAAGGCATGGGAAAGGATTTTTGTTTGGTTGCTTGATTTTTGGTTCTTTGGTTGTTTGGGTTTTTTTGTTTGGTTGGTTTTTTATCTGATACCAAGCTCTTCCTCACAGATTCAGGTGACAGTTAAGAGTAGAAAACACTAAAGAGGCTGAAGATCTTTCAAGCATTCATAGGTTTTGGAGGCTGAGGGAAAAGCCTTCATACCATGCAAAAGAGCTTATAAAGTTAATATGCTGAAAGATCAACTATTTTATCATAAATTACATAAAGACCAGAGCTTTGAAAAAAATCTAGTACAAATTTGACCATATAATCTGTAGACTTTATAGAAAAATTTGACAGGATGAGCAGCAAGTCACTGGGATGAGGGAGAAGACTATTCAGGCAATCCAAAGAAACTCAAGGGTCAGAGACCTGAATTACTCCTAGAATTGCCTCGTCTCTTCCATGAAATCCCTTCATTTCTTGAGCACTCTACGGAGTCAAGAGTGACACCAACTTTTAAATAATGTACCCAGTGGAATTTGGGAGAGCTACAGGTGTGAGAGTCCATACCATGCAAACTAGTAAAAGTTGTGATAAAAAAAAAAAAATAATAATTCATGCTCATCCAGGTATCTACTGATTCTATTTCAAAGGAGCACATGGCTTTTAGAAAAGAAATACTAGGTGTTCTGTGCAGAAGAAAAACTTATTTCTTAATCCTACAACTAACCTGAGATTCATGGTTTTCAAGCTCTGCTACAGAAAAGGGTCTCACTCTCAAGAAGACTTTCAAAGGTTGGTATGTCTATTCATTAAAAAAAACAACAACAGAGTTATAATGATCATGTTACATACTGAACACCCCCAAATCATATCCACACACCTCTCCCATGCAGTATTTCCTGGTTTATTTTACTGCCTCACTTTCTCCTCCCTTGCAAAGTTCAGACGCTAAGCTTTCATTTGTTTCCTTACCTCCTAATAAAACCCTGACGCATCCCCTATTTTGTCGCCCCCCATTCGCGTTCTTTTACGGCAAAGCCAATAATTTAAGAGCACGCTATGGGAGGTGTAAGCTGCACTGCTTCCACCTCCTGGCCTCTCTCGGTATTGAATTCCAGCCGTGTTTTCTAACAGCAGCTCTGCAGTACTGCGTTGGCATTTTGCGTGGAGCGTGTTCAGTTAACGGGCTGACAGTCTCAAGAGACCACTTCATAACCACCAGCCAAGTGCTAGCCCCTCATCGTCCTCACAGCAACAACCATGAGTTGCTAAGGTGGGCTTTTCCATCCCATCCCATCATACAAAGTTCTCCCCAGGTGGGACAATAATAGCAAGGAGGTTTTAGAGGGATCCTTCCTTTCTTGGGAGAGCTTCAAAGTCCCTACTTTGGCAACTTGTTTATTCAGCAGATGGATTTACCAGAGCTCTCCAAATGACCAGCACTAATCATACCAAATTAAGTTGCCTCAGGGAGGTCAACCAGGACACCTACCATTCTAAGAAAGCAGAGAGGGCTGTGCTATGTTCAGCAGTGTATTGCAGCAGCACAGCATTATAGATTTTAATTTCCAAGCACCTAACAAGCTTCCAGCAAGGATCTAGATGCTTTTTTTTTTTTTTTTTAGCTTTACTAAAAAGAATGGTACAGTCACATTATGTTCAAAGTGCAGCTACTGAAGTCCTTTACTTCCTTCTCAAAAGCTTAGCACAACACATCACATAGCACCAGCCACCTGCATTTGCTCCTGACTATGATCTATGTGCAAGCAACAAGACGTAAGCAGAAGAATCAACCCCATCTCGGGGCCAGGCAAAGAGAGCACTTCTTACCAAAGACATACTTGCCAGAATTAAAGCTTAAAAGGAAGACCAAAATAAAAATAATTAAAAAAAAAAAAAAAAACCAAAAAGAGAAGCATAATTAGAAGACTTATTACAAAAGCAATGCACACCTCCTGTTCCTCTGTATTAGGCAATACTGTGGACTCCATAGGTGAGGGTTTACCTGCTACATTCAGAAAAGAAACTGATTCCAATACATCAGATACTTCTGCAGAAACACAGTTTTTCCCTTTGTTATCCATCGTTCTGCACAAAGCAACTTGCGAGAAGAAAAAAAGATAAAACCCCATCATTTTCTTGCTAAATAGGCAAAACCACACAGGGAACGAAACAGACAGAGTAGCTTGCATATAAACAAGCAGTTCTGAGGCAAATAAGGTCCTCTGAAGAAGTTTGGGAGCATGAAGGAACCTTAAAACCAAGGGGCAGTTTGAGTTATATCGAGAAACAAGCAAGCAAGAGCACGCTAATGGCCTCTGTTGGGCTTTACTCTCATCCACCTGTGAGAGCTGGGCCACAGCTCGCAACCCCGACCCACTCCCGCAAGGCTCAACACTCCCCAGCTCTTGGGGGGGGGGCTCGGCCGGGGCTCAACGCCCCCCCAGCTCTCGGGGGCTCAGTCACCAGGCCCAGGCCCTCGTTCCCCGCACTCAGCCTCAACAAAGCGACGAGCCGTCGGCTGAGACCGGGCCCCGTTTAAGAGCCACAGAAAGAGACAGCGGCGGAAGGGGGGCCAGGGGCCGGGCAGGAGCCGCCCGCCGCTCCCCGGGCCCGCTGACAGGGCCTCAGGCCGCGTCCCGCCGCCTCAGCGACCGCCCGCTCGCGCACCACCAACCGCCGCCGCCTTGCCGCGCGCGGGAAGCCGGCGGAGGAGGAGGGAGCATTTGCGCGCGGAGAAGGCGGGCGCTGATTGGCTGGAGGGGAAGGGGGGCGTGTGGGCGGAGCGGCGGTGATTGGCCAGGCCCCGCGCGGGCAGCGGCGCCGCTCCCTCCGGCCGGCAGGGGGCGCCGCCGCACAGCGCACGGCAGCCGAGAGACCTCGGGGCCGCCGCCACCGGCGGGGACGGACGGACGGACGGACGGACGGACGGCTGACCCGCGTCCCACGGGGCGGGGGAAGGACAGACGGACCCTGCCGGGAGAGGGGACCCGGCTCCCCGCCCCAGGAACCTGCGGGCACCGGCAAGCAAACGATCTGCTTTTCTTGTTAAGAGTGGAAAACCATCACTCACTTTATTTAACTGAAGGTAAGAGTTGTGTTTGTCCTTAGGAGCGAATTGAGGACAGGTGAAAGTAAAGATAACACTCAAAAGATCACAAAAAAACCCCTTTGTTTTTAAAGATCTGCAGCTGCTCAAAGAACATAGCTGTGACTTTAGGTCGTTTAGGGATGTTTAAGAGGCAAAGATCCTAGGGACAGCCAGTTGTAAGCTGACAAAAAGCTGTTTCATAGCGATAGGCTTTGACCAAAGGGAAAGACCAAAGACAGAACTGAGGTCAGAGCCTCCCTAGATCCAAGTACTTTCCCTCAGAAGGCTATTGGGTTAAGCAGAGGGAAGATGACTTGGGTCAGCCAATCACACAGGTCAGCCTGAGCAGTAATGCTCCTTTTTCTCCCCACTTCTACCCGCTCTTAATCTGCCTGCTGTCATAAAGTCAAGTTCAGAGCACACCATAAAAATACAAATCATTTTAACACTAGGGCTGGATGTGTGTGTCAGGCAGCTCATATTTATCACCAGAACCCTACCTTTATGAAGACGTGGGTTTTGGTTTTTTTCTCTGCTCTGAGTGTTTCCCACAGAAGCAGGCTCGTCCCAGTCTCTGCGGGTAAACACAGCTCCATTTCTCACCTCTCCCTTCTACCAAAGCTCTTGATCCTGCTCACCAAAGACAGAATCCTTCTAAGACTTTACCTTTAATGAAATTAAGACAAGTGGGCAGATGAAGGACTACTTAATCCCTTGAGTAAGAAAGCTCAAGCTCTGGTCACTGTTTTAGGTCTTAGCTGCTGTAAATGGGACCTCAAGCTCCACACTTCTGCTCGTTTGATCAGAATTCAAGTTCCCTCCTATGCTTGAAGCAGAAGCAGCAACCTGATCCTAAATGGATGAAACACTGTTTTTTCATTTAACTCGGGGCTTTGTCTTGTTGGTTTAAGAATTAATCATAGTTCCTTTAAGGATTAGCTTGCAGAAGACAAAGAAAAACCCGCCACTGAACTTGAAAGGCCCAAGTAGCAAGTGATGAAAACGGCTGGTTTATTGCTCTACATATGGAGCTTAACTTTAGTATTATTTTAAATATTCCAATCTACAGAAATCTAAACCTAGAGAGACAGAGTTCCACAGCTTCATTTTCTGACTCTGCATAGAACTGGAGAGAAAGAATTTGCTAAATTCCAAGGTATTCACAACAAACTATGAAGTTTTGTAACTAACATCCTCCGGATCCATTGACAGTGAAAAGCGTGGGGGGGAAAAAAAAGCCAAGTAAGCCAAGTGTTAGTTCAGCCTTGCATAGCACGAGCTAAGAATTGAAAACCTGGTAATTTCCCCAATCATCACTTTTAATGCTACTGCTTGTCTGCGTATAGAGTAAGATTTCAAACTTAAATCCTTTATGGAAAAAATATTTTTTAATAATTTAAGTGTCGCACATCCAGTCACCAACCTCCAATGAAACTACGATGCCCAAGTTTCATCTTCCTGGTGCATTCTTCCTTAAATACCACACAATCCTCTCACACAGCATCTGTTATCATCCCTGTTGTCCTTCTTCCTGCAAACCATCACGGGGCTACCCGAGGCTCTTGGCACGCGCGCACGAAAACAAACAGCGGTGAAAATTTGTCAATCAACTTTATTCAGCGGCGCCCCTTCATTTAGGCGTCGGCAATAGTAACTTCCACTTCTACACCTGGTTCAATGCTGATGGAGGTGATCTGCTTCACAATCTCAGAAGGGCTGTGTAAGTCAATGAGCCGCTTATGGATACGCATCTGGAAACGATCCCAGGTCTTGGAACCTTCACCACAAGGTGTCTTCCTGGTAGTGATTCGCAGGGTCTTGGAGAAAAATCGTCAACACGGGGTATTTAGTTGATGCGTACAGAAGAGTAATGTACAATCAAATCAACCCACCTAAAAACACTTCATGGAATCTAGGATATTGCAAAGCTACGTCTTAAGTTATATTCTGCTGATGTCAAGACTCCTGCCCCATACTCAACTTAATTTAAAAAGAAAATTCACTATTAAAATAAAGCTAAGGACAGAAAAGCCCCTTCCACATTCAACACGTTTTGTACTGAACACTTGTTCCGAGTGACAAAGCAACTTGTAAAGTCATTATCTGTTGACGCTGGGTCACCCTCAGTGGAGTAGTACTGTGCTTCCTAGAATCATAGAATGGTTTGGGTCGGAAGGGACCTTAAAGATCATCCAGTTCCAACCCCCTTGCCATGGCAGGGACACCTCCCACTAGACCAGGTTGCTCAAAGCCCGACCCAACCTGACCTTGAACACTTCCAGGGATAGGGCATCCACAACTTCTCTGGGCAACCTGTTCCACTGTCTCAGCACACTCACAGTGAAGAACTTTCTCACAGCTAATCTAAATCTACCTTCTTTGGTTTCAAATTGTCATTCATTGTCCCATCACAACAGGCTTTGGTAAAAAGTCCCTTTCCAGTTTTCTTGTAGACCCTCCTTAAGTAGTGGAAGACCACCGTAAGGTCTCCCTGGAGCCTTCTCATCTCCAGGCTGAACAACCCCAACTCTCCCAAGCCTTTTTTCACAGCAGAGGTGCTCCAGACACCTGATCATCTTCATGAACCCAGAGGAGGGCCATGCTTGAGCAGGTCCATGTCTTTCTTACGCTGGGGGTCCCAGAGTTGAACACAATACTCTAGGTGGGGGTCTCATAAAAACAAGAGTAGAGGGGTAGAATCAGCCTCCTCAACCTGCTGACTACACTTCTCAACTACTTTTTTTTTAAAAAAGATGCTTGAAGTGTACATTTGCAGAAAAAAACCCCTAAACTTTAAAAAACCTAAACTTTTAAGACAGGAAGCAGTGTTAAGTACCTTGGTGGGCATGCGAACAGGTCCTTTCACCTTCAGGTTTTTTTCCTTAGCGCCTCTGATCAAGTCAGCACAGACTGAAAAAAAAAAAGAAGGTACAAAATAGCTCAGGTTTCTTAGAGGTTTTCTTTGCTTGTTTTCTTAAGTGAAGGTTTTAAGCAAGGTGGTGGCTCAGAATAGCGTATGAAGTGATCATTGCCATTCATTCTACAGGTTATCCTCATAGCCAACCACACACAGAGCAAACGTGATTTTACGTTACAGCAGCAGGCCAAAGCCATTAGTACCAGTTCAATCTGTATTTAAGCTGTTACCAGCCTGAAGTTCCTGCATCAAACAGTGACTCCACAACACTTACATCGTATGATTGTACGCTGGCAAAGCCAGTTCCTCAACAAGGTGAAATTTCTTAAAGAACATTAAACCTCTCAACTCTTCATGACAAGAGTGGCAAAATTTCGGTCAAGAAACCGGCACCTTTCTGTTCTTACCCATCCAACTAGTGACAACTAAAACCTCCAGAACTAAGAAGCAGCTGCACTCTCTTACGTTAGTCATGTTCAGCATGATGAGACACCCCGAGCTTCTCTTAAGAATTAAATTAGGATCTACTCGCAGTGTATGAAGAGCTCTGGATTGACTTTGTCAGCCAAGTCACACCCCCCCCCAGGCAAACGCTAACGTCTCTAATAACCTCTGCTCTCAACACATCCTATTCTGCAGGACATTCTACCATTTATGTCACTGGTTACTTAACAAGCGACCCCAGTTAAAAAAAAAAAAACAGAAGTATCACTCACCCTTCTCAAGTGATTTGACATTGCGACTTGTCAAAGTGATCCTAATGCGATGAATGGCTACCTCTTGTTCCACAGGTGCTTTGCCAGTATCTTTAAAGGCCTAAAACGTTGGAAGTCACAAATATCAGAGGCTGCAGCCGACGCCAACTACCCGCGGACTCTTAAAACCAGACTTCTAGAGCAGTTAGAACAATTTAGCTACGGGGCTATTTTATTTTACTCTGCTCACTAGAACGCAGACCCCGAGGGTCTGACGGCAGAGAAGAAATGGTGGGAAGAGAACAGAAGAGCAACGTCCCAACTGCTCGGAGGGACTGCAGTTTTTTACCCATCCCACGGTGAGAAGCTGCGGGAACGTCCCTCCCCGATTTGCTGGCCAGTCACGAATGCTCCCCCATTCTCACAAACAAACCCATTTCACCAACCTCACGACTTCACCTCACCACCAAGGCAGTGACAAACCAGCAACTTGACCAGCGACAACAAAAAGGGGCATCTTACCAGAAAGACTAATTGGGCCACAGAGGAGACTGACTGGAAGAGCTGATGCACTTAAACGCTTGCAAATAATTGGGCATTGACGTGGAGCAAGGAAATTAATGAAAGAAAGCGGTGCCAAGGAGGAAGAAACGTGTTAAAAAGGCTGTATGAAAGAGGGAATTTCTCACACCGGTGAGGCAGCGCCGGTCGCATTAAACGACCGCGCAGCCCTCTAATAAAAGCCGGTTTTACGGGCGAACGTACGAGAAGCCTCGTCAGGACCCCTCACGACAGGCTGAGGCCGCTCCCGAGCCGGGAAGCTCTGCGAGGAGGCCGAGCTCCAGCCGCCCGGCCCGACGGGCCGCCCTCTCCGCGGGCCGGCTTTGCGGGGAACCGGCACACGGCTCCCACCGGCTGCCGCAGCTTAGACAGACACACAGAGAAGACACCAGGGATCCCTCAACACGCAACACCGGGACACGCAGCGCTGCCCCGGGGCAGGAGGCCGAGGCCCGGGGCCGGTCCCGGCGGAGCGCATGCGGCCGCCCAGGCCTGGCAGCCACGCGGCGCTACCGGCCGCCGGTGCCCACCCCTCTCCCTCCCCCGGTTCCCCGCTGCCTCCCCCCGTCCACCCCCTCACCATGGCGGCAGCGGAGCCTTCCTGACCGACTTATTCCCGGGCGAGAGGCGGCGCGGGGCCCAGCGAACAGCGGTGAGCCAGGAGGAGGCGGCGGCGGTGGCGGCGCAGGCAGAGGAAGGCGCGGCGGCCGCGGGGCCTTTATATAGCGAGCGGCACCGCCTCCATCCGGGCGCTGCGGGACCTTTCACCCGCCGGGCCGGGGCCCGGAAGCCGGGCTGCGAGAAGCGGGGCCGGTTCGGCCTCCT
>WTSP01006128.1:0-45334 GCA_025331215.1 Actenoides lindsayi
CTTCTATGAAATCAGAAAATGCCAAACAGAAAACTCAACACACTGTATATATTTGCCTTATTTATGAAGGACGGATCAGGTTCTGTGCAAGGTACCCCTTTGGCAGGATTCCTGCAGTGCCAGTTCTGCACTGAAAACTTTAATTCTGAAAATAGTTAACTGCTCTGAAAATTAAAAACTTAAATACACCAATGAATAAGACTCATTCCCCATGAGTACACAAGTCTGCACAGTATTTATACACTTGGTTGCTCATACACCTGATGAAAGAAGATAAAAGACAATGCAAAGCAAAACAAGGAAAAATAACCCTGGGGTATTCAAGGATTTTTATATGGGTTACACCCTTGCTGACATTTCAGGAATTTCTGATGATACAGAATTTTCTGATGTGAAAGCAGTTTCTTATTAGGACTTTTCATCAAACCACTGTGGGCTGCAGTTACCACAAGATTGTTTTTTACTCATTGCATGTTATTCCATGGTGATTAGCATGATTGCCAAAGAAAGCATTTACATGTGTTAACTGTACATTGCATAGAATCTCAGAGTAGGGACCTGTTACTTCAGTTCTTCAGCACTTACATCACATGCATATATTATATATACACACACAAGCACACACTGTGAAATATGTAACTTGAATTTCTTACCACTGCATATTACAGGATGTTAATCTGTACAGTTCCTGTTCAAATTAATTACATGAGCTCTCTATACAGACATCCCTTCAAACAATGTAGTTTGAGCTCTGGAAACAAGCACCTCAAAATTTATGATCTCAAGCTTACTTTCTGTTACATGTTATGAAAACAATAAATTTTCCAGTGTTAAAAGTCTTTCCTCACCCTTCTACATGGTCAGTAAATTGCCAATAAGCTTTTCTTTTAAAGAGTAGAAGTATCAAAGATGCATGTATTTTAAAATAAAAGTTCACGGCAAAAGTTAGTTTGCAACATGGCTGCAAAGCCTGGAATCAATTTGATACGGTGCCATTTTAAAATGCCTGTTACTCACTACACCATTCCTGGTCTCCAGGAGGCTTAGAGTGGGCGGATAAGAAGTGGAAAGTGCTAATTGAAAGCAGTACAGCTCTGCCTGTGAGAAGTCAAATGGCAGAAACTATTTGCCCAGCTGTCTTTACTCTGAGCAAAACCTAATGCAGAGATGATCTTACTGAGTACTCAAAGGCTCACTACACAGCACCACATATTGCACCAAAATCCTGAGAGCCGACCCTGTGTTCCTATGAGGTCAGAGCTCAAGAACTATGTTGAAGTTTTGAGCAAGTGAGACACTTTCATGTCTTTTGTCTATGAGAACTACAATAATATTTATGAAATTTGAAGGCAGAATAAACTTCTGTGTATGTAGAATATGTTCAAAAATAGGTAAGCCTGGCTTTATAAACAAGGAAAGGAAATGAGGTTTTCAGTACCTACAACATTTATTAATGAGCATGTATTAATATGCAATTATCTTCTTGAGAAAGCAGAGGCAATTTAAGTTGTATAACTGGGAGTCAGTTTACTATGTACCTGCAGATCCTGCCAAACGCAGATTATTAGCAAAGGAGCTCTACTCCTGACTTTAGTCTTAATACGACTGATTAAGACATGTAGAATGTAGTAGAGGGCCATAGTTGTGCTGCATATCACTTAATTCCTACCTTTAAGGTAGGGTACAGTAATTAAGTGCTAATGCTTACTGGAATTTCCAGTGGAAATTCAGTCAGTCCCTCCTTGGCAGAGCCACAGACATTTTTTGGTTCTGCAGTTCCACAGGAGTTCAGTATGAACTCAAATAAATCGATATAATATAAATGGATATTCCTCCAGATTGTACTTATTCATGAATCAACATCAGAACTCAGATTTCCTTCATTCTATTATAAATGCTCTAGTTACACACCACATCTGATTTGTAAAGTTCAGGCTGCAGTTAAACTGTCCCAAAATGTGCAAGAAAATCAGTTCTGCAGTTGCATTCCAGTCCAGTAGCAGAATTAGATAAAACTTGTGAAAAACATAAAACCCATGTTGGTTATCAGATCTTCAGAATCACTGAGCACTATTCTTCAGTGGCTCTGACTGAATCAGTAATTAAGCAATCACTTAAAAACAATTTCCTTTTTATTTGAGCACGTGATATTCAGTAAACAAAGTGCAAACTCCCAAAGTCTACCATTCCTACCTGGATTTCCCTATTTTGTTTTTGCAATAGCAACTGTTCCAGCTTGAAGAACATTTGCACTAACTTGAATTTCCAACCTTACCATTGCAAACTGTGTCAAGAGCTTGAGGTTATTTATTTGCATAATCCGTATTCAAGTGGTAACACTGGACCTATGATAACAAGCTAATTCCCTAGTTCACACTCTTTGTCCTTGTTTCTGGGCAGATCACAGCAAAGTTAGATGGGGAAGAAATAAAAAACAAATGGAGAGATCCTTGGCTAGACTGCTGTACTAGTACTCTTTTACTTTCAGTCCTACTGTGGTTTCGCAGCATGGAATTTTATTCCTAGTATGCAATAACATGCAAAACTTCTGTATAGTTTTGTGCTATATCTACTGTACACACCCATCATCTTTTTTTTTTTTTTTTTTTTGCAGCGTTTGGGGGTGCATTTGGGCCTTCAGGATTTGCTGGCAAAGCACATGCAAGCAGAGCAGTATGGTAATTACAATTGTAATCATTAATAATATGTGCTAATTTTAATTTTTTTTTAGTCTCTGACGTTGAAACTCCACAAAATCCTGTTTTCTTTCCCTTTCAGAAGTGCAATGAAAAGCTAACTCTCCAAAGGAAGTCAAAGGTTCATATATAAAAAAAGTACCTTGATCAAAACAGTGATTTTCTATAAAAAATAGTTTCTAGTGAAAACCTTCAACACATCTCGATTTTTCTTGTATGCTAAGTATAGAAAGCGTACTGTGGCATTTTATATGGAAAAAAAAAAAAAAGATAGAGTTGTTATCAAAACCTCAACATTTTTAAACCAGATGTATTTAATTGAGGCATAACAACAAGCAAGAATATAAAGATGGAGAACAACAGAAAGATTTAAATTACTAAGAGCACATGTACCTTCCAGAAAATAACAAAATCATTTAAATTAGACTGGATAAGTAGGCTGGTGAAAACATAAGATATGGATATCTATCATTCTGTGATTTCTGAATAAGCTAAATAGTAATTTCCACATGAATGTTTGTACATACAACAGGGAACATTAAATGAAAGAAGATACCACTTGAAGGATCTTATACTTAATTCAGACTAAAGCATTTTATTCTACTCTAGATATTTAAAGAATTCTCAAAGTTATAGGAAGCATAACTCTAACACCTTACAGAATGTAAGCTGAAGAAGTCAGAGGCTGTTTAACACAAATATTTAGCTAGATGTTTTCTGTGAAAATAATTTTAGAGGAAGAATGTGTTGAGAAGTATTACAGAAGCACAGTATCAGGACTGTATAATAATAATCTGAAGAAATCCAGGTCTGCTGTGTTATTACAAAAGCATATAAACAATTGTTGCAATTTATTTCTATATTTTTAATCACCACCCTAGTTTCTACTTACATTGCAAAATAATGTACTTACTGACTTAAACTTTTTTAGGTCAGTATGTATGTATGTTGGATTTAGCTTTTTCCACATCCTGACCAGGGCAAACTAGAGCCATACAGTCAATTCTGGATAAGAGGCAGGCAGCTAGTGACAAGAAATTAAAGGTTTTTCTAGAAAAGCAGAATATATAGCTTGTGTCATTAATTAAGTTATCATCACCCTGATCTGGTGCTTAGAAAGCAGACTACCCTGTTAAAACAAGATACAAAGACAGGATAGACAGAATAAAATTCACATATATAATTATTGCTGTGCGCAATATATGAAGATCACCATACTGGTTTGGATTTGGCCTTCCAAATGTCCTTGGCTGCTTAGCACTCTTTTCAGAGCCAAACCGGGGCATTCTTGGCTTCAGCTAAATTTGTATTAGTCCAGAACATCCCAGTATTCAGTTCCCCCAACACTGAGTTTTCTTTGTAAACCAAGAGGAAAACAGGATATCTGCAAATACATATATATATATAAAAAAAAAAAAAAAGGCAACTCACTACATCTTAGCTTGCAGTACGTGTGTCATTTCTTTATGGATACAATCCAACATGTCTACCTATTAATTGGTTTCTATTACCTAAATTTGGAAAAGTCTCTAGATCAAAAGAAGAGGTTACTGGCTATATATGAAAAATTATTTTAATCTCTGCAAACTTGGCTTATAAGGAATCTATTTGGAATGACTTCGAAGAGTTTCCAGAAGGTAAGTCTCTTAAAACTCATTGTAACCATACATGTACATTGTAGTCATATATCATACATGATAACACTGAGAGAACTAGATGATCTTTAAGGTCCCTTCCAACCCTGACAATTCTATGATTTTCTGCAGCTATTTTCTGCAGCTTCTGCAGTGAAGCTACTGTATCGTACTAGCTTCAGAGCAAATAGAATTCCCCCTCCACACACCAGCATATAGCACAAAGTTAGACTGTGCGTCACCTTCTAGCTACAACTCAGACTGATTTCAGACAACACAGTTTTTCTCTGAATTTGGGATACAAAACTCAACTCTATTGCACAGAGGAAAGTTTGTAGAAACAATAGCAACAGAATTGAAGGACTGCAATCATCATACAGCTACATTCTCTTGCTCATATAAATTATATACTTGACTAAAATAATCACTGTTCACTTTTCCAACTCTCAGTAGTCTTTGAAGATGAGACAAATGGCTGGGGAGGAACACCTTACGCCTGTACAGGTTTGGGGTAGACCTGCTGGAAAGCAGCTCCATGGAGTAGGACCTTGGCATCCTGGTGGACAGTAAGTTATACACGGAAAAGCTATGTGCCCTTGTGGCCAAGAAGGCCAATGCATAAAGAAAAGTGTGTCCAGCAGGTCAAGGGAGGTTCTCCTCCCCCTCTACTCTACCTTAGTGAGACCACATCTGGAATATTGTGTCCAGTTCTGGCCTCCCCAGTTCAAGAGAGACAGAGAAATACTAGAGGAATACTGTGTGGCACGCCCTGGGTGATCCTGCGCTGGCAAAGGGGTTGGACTCTCTGATCTCCAGAGGTCCCATCCAACCCCTACCATTCTATGATTCTATGATTAATACAGTCTAAGCTACACTTTCTAGATTTACTATACAGTTAAATCAAAAAGAGACAACTATGCAGTCAGACTGCTACTGATGTGTGAGTAGCCTGTGCCACTTCCCTTATTTCTAGAGCAGCTGTGGGAAGACCAACAGCTATATGATCACCTTCACTATTCATACAAAGAATTTAGGCTGTTCTGCTCTCCCAGTGTAGCACATAGGCAAGAAGAGTAATGAACAATTAAAGCTAATTTGAGAGGGGATGACAACACCGAGATCACCAGCACGTGTACAAAAATCTGCTTAGCTACAGACAAAATGCTAACTCAACATTAGCAAAGAATGAATATTCACTGTTTCATGTCACGAGAATTACTGAACAACAACAAAAATAACATTGGCCAGACTTAAGCTTTCCGGGACATATTAATACTCTGTTTACTACAGAACACCTTAGACATAAGAGGATAAACCAATTATATTGTGATCGCTTTGACCTTGTAGTTCAAATGAGGGTTTGTT
This sequence comes from Actenoides lindsayi, assembly GCA_025331215.1. Classification (NCBI taxonomy): domain Eukaryota; kingdom Metazoa; phylum Chordata; class Aves; order Coraciiformes; family Alcedinidae; genus Actenoides; species Actenoides lindsayi. The sequence goes on from WTSP01006128.1 coordinate 5,696, forward strand.
TTACATATGGAACTATTGTGACTTTTCAAAATGCTAACAGGGCATCTTTAGCCACACACATTGTTTCGCCTGTATTAATCAAATCTACCAGACTCAGAAAAGTTTTCACTTGTAATCTAAGCTCTCCAGGACATAAAAATACTGTGTTTACTACAGAGCATCTTAGACACAAGAGGATAAACCAATTATGCTGTGATGGATCTGACCCTGAAGTTCAAATAAGGGTCAGACAGTAGCATTTAACTTAACATTTATTGGATTTATCCCCAGCTTCCAACCTTTGTTTAGGTAGTTATTAAGTGTATATAGATGCAATTCTACGAAGACTGTTGCATTCTAAAAGCCATCTCATTGAATCCATTACTTATTTTTTTCTCCCTGGAAATCCAGATTAAAAGAGAAAAAAAAATTATACAAAATAAATCTACTGGATTTTTCACACCTGCAAAGAGCTATGCCTACTTGTCACTTTGCCTCCTTTTATGTCACTACTACATTACAGGAACTGGTAAAGATTGCAGCTTGTGGACTGAAACTGCCAGGGTATTCCTAGTGGTTCTGCAGGTTTCTAGAAAGAGAGGCTTTTAATTTAACACTATTAAGTTGATAATTTTCATAGGTCAAAATTCACATAAAAATGAAAAGCAAAGTTTCCTTGTTGGAATATCAATGGATTAATGTATCATACTGATAATGAGGTATTTGTATCCCGGTCTGGCAACTTTTTTCTCTTGTGATGTATGTTATTTGTATATAGCTAGAGGGAATCTCAATCAATGAAGATTTCTCTCTAAATAAATGCAAGATGTTGGTTGTAAATAAAGGAGGCACAGGGACAGTTCATTAGTTTGTACCTGGCAGAATCAGAATCAAGGTATTCTATTTCCAGAAGATCGTATTGAGTAGACCATTAATTGAACCACATAATAAAGCTCATGGTATTGGTTCCAATCAATATGTTTATATATAATATATTGGTATGCACAATGAGTCACAATGAAAATGACTTTCTGTTTTAAACTATTTCCCACTAATTCCATGCAATACAACTGTGCCAGGATCCAAACCCACAACATTTGGGACAAGAAAGTTCTTTGCTTTTTCCTTCATCACCTAAAGTTTCTTTCATGTCTACTTCCTAATGCTGCAAGGTGCTGTCTTCCAGTCAACAAAGACGCAAAATATACTACAGGAACTATAAATCTCCCCCTCATGTACGCAGAAAACTAATTTCCTATAGTGCTTGTTCCAATAAACTTTCTGCTTTTTATTAAGCATAGTATATAATTCAAATATACATTTGGGCTACAAGGCTGAGAATATTCTGATAAAGACCCTTAGCTGGCTGAACAGTAAACCAACTAGCCTTGCACTGAAGTAAAGTGGTTTCCAAGAGCTATTTGGCATAAAACAATTACATTGATTAAAACACTTGAGTTCAAGTTCAGTTACAACTGTTAAACTTGAGATTCAGAATGTATATGCAGCACATGAAACCAGTCAAGGACATTTGAATAAAGCCAGTTCCTAATATCTTTTCTTCACAGGGGCCACACAGACATTTTTACATTGGAACTAATGTCTTTAAAGACCATTTATCCCATGATTTCTTTAAGTGTTTGGAAAATATTTCTAGTACATCATTGTTCTTTGCACTACAGCAGCACCCAAGAACCACATCACCAAGAAGGGAAGCTTTGAACAACCCTGATAAGGACAGTTCACGTTCCTAAGAGTTCATGCGCACAGAACACAAATCTCCAAACATAGCATCTGCTACCTAAAAGAAATATGTTTTCAGTTTAAGCAGTTTAGATTTTAAAAGTCCATTACATTACCTTGTTTGCAAATAGTGTTGGCTGATGAATGGCATCTCTGTAATTGATAAATGATAATATGACATTATTTCTGCATATGTTTGACAAACTGTTAGACAGTGATGATAAAAATGGGACGGTATGTATTTTGATAACTGGCCAGAGAACAGAACTTCTTTTAAGTTGTTTTTAAAGCTTCTACAGCTTAATCTCCATTTCCATCCACTATTTAGACAGGGTGGATGAAATGGAGAGAAAAATCTTCAAAGTATTTGGGCAGTAAAGTTTTCATTAAAAAAAGGAGGGGAAGTGAATCAGATTTTTGATTTAGATAGACTATACCAGCCCAAATCCATGATTCAAAAATACTTCCTTTCCATTCCTTCCAAACACTTATTTTTCTCTCAAACTTTTCTACACTGGCTAACCAATTACAATACTTTGCATTCAGACTCTAAACAACAAATTAAACTTTCAAGCTCTCACTAAGACTGGACCTAATTAATACAGGACTTAGGTAGCATCAACATGTTTACACCAGCATTTCCTGGGCTGTGCCTTTGCTAAATTGAAGAGCTTACACCATAAACCCCTCTTTCATCTAGGGCAGAATGTGTCCAGTATAGCTTCAATCTTTAAGATAACTACCTGGAGTCTACCAGCATTTGCTGGGGCCAATATTAGTTACCTATATATAAATACTAGTTAAATTAATTAGATGTAAGTTTGTTTGTTTGCTTTATTTAAGTAAGCAATTAACTGATTTTTAAGTAGTGCTGGTACATAGCTCCCATGTCCTGCATAATTGTGATTAAGGTGGTTGAGTATTAAGAAAGGGATCCTACGTTGGTAAATAACCAAAAACAAATGGTTCCCTAACCCTTTAAATTCAGTTGAATACAGAAAAAAATAATTAAATGTATCAACTGCCAGAAAAATATTAGAGGCTCCCAATAGATACATTTGAAACATTCTCTAAAACCCCAGCAAAAAAGACTGTTATAATAAAACTAACCATGCTCCCTTTAATCATGCAGACTGATGATTTGTATCTGGTATGTCACTTACAGTTTGAGTTCAAGATCTAAAGCTTCTTTATTTCAAAGAGAACTTCTCCTGTTGTTTTGGCTTACATCCTGAAGCTGAGAGAGCTACCAAACCACCTCACAGCTTATTCAGAAATACAGAGAATTTATTTACAAAAAAGGACAAAAAAGATTTTTTTTTTCTTCTTTAGAATCAAATTTAGAGATTTTGACCTATAGAATACACGCATAACTCACATACACGTAGACGAGGTATTTTCCACTCAAGTACTTAAATTTAATGTCTTTCATATTAAACTCAGTTCTCTAGGACTTTCTAACTACTCTAAAAAGTAACAATAATTAAAAAATTATCTGCAGATGATACATACACTGCCTTCCACTGAACATTGAAGTCTTTTATTACGACTGGACAGGGAAACTGCAAGTTTTCTTTTAACACAAATTCCTTCCCTTGGCAGTTTTTTCTGTCTCTGTGTTCATGTTATTTTAAGACACTTTCATTTGATCATTCAATATTTTCCACCACTGACTAGGTGATGAATAGACTTGCCACCTGGCTCAGTTTCCCATCCCCTCTCCCAGTTTGAGTATTTCTTTAGACATAAAGGCCAAGGGAAATGTAAAAACTGCCAGAAGTGTTTTTTAATGCCTTCAATAAACAAAAATTAAACAAAAATTCTGTATGGACATGAAAGTCAAGACCTTCTCAGGGCCTGTCTGTTACCTCCTCACTTGCAAAAATAATTGCTTCTTTTTAGCCAAAAAATAAATCTCAGCAGAATTTTAAGGAAAAACATTGATTCATTCTCAAACTGTTCAGTTGCTTCCTCAGGAATCTATTCTATCTCACCGAATCCTTCTCACATGTTTTAGTGCTTTCTTGGCTTCCTGTATGCAATCTTTCCTTTCCAACTTTTCTTTTAATATCATTACTAAAGTAACAAGCCTCTTCTGCTATTCTTGTCTTTTAAGATGCTGCAGACCTTGTCTCCTGTATCTCCATCTCTGCTTCATTTCACCTTCTAACTCTGCTTTTGCATTTTCTCTCCATTACATTGTACCACATGCATATTCAAGAAAACCCTAAAATAAACTCTTTTATTGCTCATCTTCTTCTTTAACACCTACCATGCTCTATTACTTTATTGATAGTTCCAGGATACATCTACTACCAACCACCAACAAATCTAAACACGATGATGGTCTCCATGATCTACTCAAGGTTGACAGACTTTTTACAACTACTTGGAGAAGAGTTTGCACTTCCTGAGGTTGCTTTTTCAGTGTGACTACAGCATCTTCCACATACCTGAGTCAGGAGTCACAGTTGTTATTAGTTGCTATTCAGTTCTGTGAGGGAACTCCAGGACTAATTCTCCACAAGCAAAGCACAAATGGAAACCTTGCAGTACACCCCTTAATAAGTCTATACAAAGCAAGTATGTAGTGGGATTGCACAGTCTTTCACAAAGTCTTTGCACTGTTAAAGTACAGTAAATTCAAGGGAAAGTTTAATTAGACTAACTAGAACAAATCTAGATCTTTAAGAAAGTTCTGCATGGGTTTGTGATTGGAGGAGGAAGGAGATAACTTTCAAATTGAATTTTCAGGGGAAAAAAATCTCGTGTTATCTGCTTCCTCATACTACATCTTCTTCCCAACCCCCAGGGGAAAAAAAAAAAAAAAAAAAGCAACAACAAACAAATGAACAAAATTAAAAATCAACCAATTTTGTATATAATTTTTCTCCCTGAATTAATACATTCAACTACAACTTCTGGATCTTGAGAACATCATTGTAATGCTTCAAGGAAGTTCTTACCTGGTGGTGTCAGACCACCAGGTTTCTCAAAGAAAATGCATTTACTGTGATCGGTTCTGCAAAAAGGGATGATTAGGTTTCATTTTAAGAGACTTGTACCAGCTATTGATCATGCCCACATATAAATGAGGATGTGAAACATTCAAATTACAATGCTTAACATACGTATTGCTGAATTTTCTAATGAAAACTCACACTCTTCTCACCGAGAAGAGCAGGTGAGTATGAAACTTGTGTTTTGGATAACTTTTGGGTCCTTTCATACTTTGAACTCAGGTATACTTGAATAAACTTTGGGAAAAACAAAACAAAAAACAACAACAACAAAGTCAAACCAAAACAACTAAAAAGCTTGTGTTGGTAAGGAAATACATTTTTTTTTAGCTCTTTAAATCTAATTTTCAAAAATAGTAGGGGGGTGAAATTCGGATTATTCAGTACAATTTGTTGTACAATGGGGAAATTGCAACCATTCTCCACGTCCATGAAGTAAGAGTAGAGAATAATTTAATGACAACTTTTGGTTTATAATTGGACCATGCTTTTTATCTTTTATAGCACTCAATCTACCTAATAAATGTGTTCTGTAAGATGATTGCCTCACTCATGCACAGATTAAATCTTAACATCAGGTGTTCCCACAGATCTGGGTGGCAAACATTGATCAACACCAAGCTGGTAAGTTCACCATCATGCATAGATTATACAAGTGTAAGCACCTGGGAGGGTTTGGTAGCAGATAAGCTGTGTTTGCATTTCTGTAGAAAAGTTTTCTGAAAATTCAACTCCAGCTTGCATATAGTACTTGGATATACCTCCTGCATCACCAGTACTAGACAATACATATAAGCACTGAGTCCATTTTACAAAGACAACTTAAGGGTCAATTACAGTCAGAGAAAGAGAAAATAATATAAGCTTCAGAAAGTCAGTGCTAAAGTCAGCAATATTGTGGCTACCTGTGAAAAATTTCCCATTCCACTGTATGGGACATTTTGCATTTCAGGTTCCTCTTTTACTTGTTAACAGAAGCGCTGCCACCTGCTTTTACTTGTTAACAGAAGCACTGCCTCCTGCTTTTCTGCAAGGACTTAAAACTTCTCTTGAAAGTAACAGCTACAGCTTCACTGCCTAGTAGCAGTGCTCCCTTACTAGAGCTCCAAGTTACACTTCAACCCTACTTAGCACCGTTTGCCACTGGGGTCTTTCCACCTTTACTTGATCAGAAGGGCTCTGTTGCTTTGTCTTTGCCAAATATTTACAAAAACATTAGTGATACACATCCTGCTGAAGAGATTCCTTGATATCAGACATATGCTGCCACCAAAAGGTAAGCACAATTTTTCCCCTAAACCAACTTTGCTATTCAGACCACATCTTTCAGCTAAAGATATCCATAATCCTAACTACATTTGGTACAGTTTGCTCTCTTGGGCATCTCTATGTTTATGTACACCTGTGTTGTGCTCTAGGAAACCAAGGTTAATTGTAAATAACTACATGCAATTCACAAAGTAGTCTAAGAGCAATTGTAAATACTTTCATTAAAGTATAATCACTGTCAAACTTGAAATTTGTTTTTTTAAAAATAGGAAACTGGATGAAGAATGAAAACAGTGTGAGCTTCACAGGCTTTAAATGAAGTAAGAATTTGTATGTATGTTTATATTCAAAAGTACAAGTAAAAGGAGTAAACATTTTATAGAAGTATGAGTCAAAAAGATAAGATGTAAGGGGAAGAAATGTGTGTGTGTGTGTGAAATTCATTTTTTCTTCTACAAAATTATAGAGGGATAAAACTGAATAACCTCAAGGCAACTTCTAATCTACAGTTATAAGTCTTTGTAGTTTTTATTAATTCCACTACTTGAGTTCTGCAGTCAGTTTTTTTTAAAAGTTATATGGCACTTAACAATATATCAGACAGCAATTAAGTCAGCAAATAAGCCTACAGCATCTTGCTTTAGAAACATGTTATGAGAACTATAATGTACCAGCTGAGTACAGATCTACAGACCAGTCTCACCTAACATGCTTGGTCTCACCTAATATGCTTGAAACACTTAATCAGAGTGAACAATATGTGTAGGAAGTGGATTTTTAAAGCCTAAACCAAAACCTTATGAACAGATAAGATTCAGTCACATACCAAATAAACTGCAGTACCCAAATAGCAATAAGATCAGGACAAATCTTCTCTTTAGCCACTATGGCACACAATGAATGTTATCCTCTAAATCAAGAGCACTCTGTTTTAATCCAGAAATTACTGCACTTAATATGGTTTTAAACCAGAGCTCAGGCTGCAAGGCAGAGGTTCAGAAAAAAAGGGGAGAACTATCTCCTGCCACAGGTAGCAACAGACATGTTTGTTCTGGCAGCCATTAGCCTAGCAGCTATTTACCAAGAGAGAGCAAACACACCACCTAGGCAGAAAAACATTTGTTTTCACTATATGACAGATGTGGAGAGTTTCCTTTATCCATTTTTACAGGAATGGGCTTGTAAATACAGCTTTAATACAAATTTGAGAAACCAGGACAAAAAAGAAGGATGCCCAGCATCATGACAAAAAGTAAAATATGCTGTGCATAGATCTAGCATATAAATGGAAGTAAACTCCCTGGGTTCCAAATAATCAAGAGGTCATTGTAAAGAAAAAAAGATTTCCAAGAGGACAAAGGCAAGGCAGATGTGTGTAGTAAATTCAGAAACAAAATCTGTAAGGAAAAAACCTGCCAAAGTGAATTTTGTAGATGAGGAAAGGCGATATGAACAGTATCAGTGTTAGAACTTACAATTAGCACCCTAAGAAAATATCACCTTCTGTGTTTTTTTTTTTACAGACCAATTCTATAATGTGACTCCTAAAGTGTCATGTACACTGAAAGTATTTAGTTTATAACTAAACATAATATTATTATTACACTCAAAGGATTCTGAAACTCCAACTCCTCCAAAGAGCACTTATTGTTAAAACCACGTGTAGCTGTTTCTATTACTGCAGCACCTTGATTGGTTCCAGTTATATTAAAGTAACCCCAGTAGAAGAAAGACTACACACTTCAACTTAGAGTGGGGTTTGAAGTGATTAAGGATTTTCCTCATGTTCCTGCAGAGTATTTAAAACAAACCAACAAAAATCCCCATATGTTTTAATTCCAATCTCTTTAGCACTCACACAACTATGTGCAAACAGTAGTAGGTAAGACAGGAAATTTTTTCGATGCCAAAACTCCAAATATTCTCTAAACAAAAGATTACAAAGAGAAAAATATTTAGGGGACTAAATCCACAGTCTTATGCAAAGTGGTAATTCATATGCAAGTCTGTACACTTCAGAAATCAGTATATATCAGCAATAGTTCTGATTTGTGGAACAGTTCTCTGCCAGCATACATATCACAGATTGATTACAGGTGTCTTGGAAGAACACCCAATGATCATATCTAGCTTTGGCACACAGGTGCAGCAGGTGAATTCCCAGGGTTCCACACATGAGGTTTTTTTCATATCCATCCAACTGTAAGATATAAACCCCTTCCTCATCAACAGATAAAAAGCTTTCTTAAAATTCCACTTAGTGAACTTGTTCAATAAACAGGTGAAAAATGTATATAAAAGTCCATCCAACTGTTTCATTGTATCTTCAGAAAGGCAGAACAGAAATGTAATCTGACGGTGTACCTCACATTAAGGCTACCACAGAGGATAAAGAAAGAAAAAAAAAAAAAAAAAAGAAATGTTACAGGCTCAAATATCATTTAGGCTACACAAATAACAGTTTATTAACTGATCATGTAGATATGCTTAAGCATATCAAATATTCATTTTATGCACTAGAAGGAAGCCTGGATCATTGAAAATATTAGCCAGAGGTAAAAAATGAACTGTTTTTAAAAATCAAAAGACGACATTAAGACTAGAGAACTAGTGCTGGAACAAAACAGCCACATTTTAAGCAGCATCAAGATATCAGCTTTCCCAAATTAAGATCTTCTCTGACGTGCTTGAGCAGCCTAATAAGGGCAAGCAGACTGCTGGGGCCACATGTAACTACAGTTGCTTAGGGCTATTGCTCAAACTCTGTAACTTCAGGCATTTAAATATTCTGTTAGTTGCTGTTAAAGACTAGCATTACCACAGAATTCAATTGCTTTGAACAGAGATATGGAATCAAAACACAAGAAGTGCAGATGAGCACTCAAGCTCAATTCCAAGATATGAAATCAAAACCCTCAAATAAAGATGAGCTGAACCCCATTCCTAAGACACGTTGTCGACATGCATGTCAGGTCTTGCAAGGAAGGCCAGAGGCAGACCACCTACATTGAGAGGGACCACAAAGACATCAAGAGTCACATAGCATAAGCATGGACAACCTTATTAGGGTAGTTTAGGTTCTAAGGATTTGGGATATTGAAAATAAAGCTGCAAAACAGTAACTAATTTACCAATTTTTGCTTCCAATGAAAGAAATGGATTAATCTTTCTACTGCCTAAGAGGTTCTTTAGACCCTCAGTCAGAAGGCAATCAAGAAGAGGTCATATGGTGGAAACTTATGAGAAGTCACATAAAACTAGTCTAGATTTGCCTAATGAAGGCAGCACAATCAGCTCACAATCCAGCAGGTTGGCTTCTTGGATGCTCAACTCTCCCCATCTTTTGCGTGGGGAACACTGGTACTTAATTAAAGACGAGTATCCATGGCCTCCACTATGCAGGCATCCCCCTACATTGCCCTCTTCAATGAGCTGGGTTTGAGAGACCCCAAAGCTTCCAACAACTTCTATCTACTTCTTCCAGTACTTGAAATGGAGTAACGTCTGTTCTTTGATTTTCAAGTTACCCAACAGCAGCATAGAAGAAATTTTCCTCTCCTCCGAAATTTCTTACGATGTTTTTATAGTCACTAATGCAATAGGATATCCATTTCAGGAAGACATCGCATTACCACAGATTCTGATAAATACACCATCTCTAGCTATTGTCACCGATGTAAAACAATATTTGATGGCAAAAAGCATTACTTTTGATCTCACCACAGCTTGTATTATTAAACTAGTCCTCAAAAAGTAGTCATTTCCAGGCAATTTGGTAGTTAATTCTGAAGGCTAGTTAAAGATGGACAGTTCACATGAAAAATCTGTGATCCCAGAATTAAATGGGCAAGGCAGAAATAAACAAGACCTCCTTTATAACTGAGACTTTGGACTCCTTAGAACTTCTTCCCATATCCTTAACCATAATTAAGGAAAGAAAAAAAAAAAAAAAAAGTCTTTGGATAAGTAAACAACAAGCTCTGCAAACCCAGCCATGGAAACTAGACAGTAAAGACTAAAAATGTGAAAATATCTTACAATGTCAACATTTGAGTTAAGTTTGTCAGGAAGGTTCTGCATAGACTGGCAGTAGTTTATGCTTTAAATACTTCATCTTTTAACGATGTTAAAAAAAATGAATATCACTTTCAGAGATGTCTTTACAAAAGGATAGATAATCATCTTAACTACCATTAACAAAATATATATAAAGAAATACCTCAGAAGTAGTTTTAAGAGAAAAAGATTCATAATTTTGCAAGAAGCAGCAGGAAATAGATATAATACTAGCAGCTGAATTCTGAAGAGTGTAGATTAGAAAGGGAGCTTTTGAGTGTTTCAGGATTTCTTTTTTTTTACCTACAAGGGATTCAACTTGAGATCTTCTATTTCTGCATGTGTGTTCCCTTGAACTCAATGCACTGGCATCTGAATGCATAATAAATGTATACAAAAACTCATAGTCACTTGTCTGGGGTATTCATCACAGAGGATGAGAATCAGGTAAAAATATTGTCTAAATACAGAGGTGTTATAGTGCTGAATTAAATTTAAATCAAAAGTAAAGTCATAACAAAAGCAAACAAATAAACAAAACACACAAAAACCAAAAATCAACAAAACAGCAAAAAACAAACAAACAAACAAAAAAACCCAACCAAACAAAACTCAAACAAAAAACCAAACAAAATCAACAGCAACCACCAAAACACTGAAACAAAAAAACCAGCAAAGCATTTCCAGGATCTTTATGTGGATTTGCTCTGTACATAGACACGACTGTTACTTTAGTAAGGAAAAAAAATTAAAATGTACTCAAGCCACATAGCTTCCATTTTCTGATAAAATTTCAAGGGAGAAAAAAAATTATCTTTAAGATTATGATCACTTCAAATGTAGTAGAATTTTTTTCTTTCTCTATAATTTAATTATCACCACAATCACCATTAAATATCAAATAATAATCAAATTTCTTCACCTCTGCTATTTATTTTGCTGCAAGATAATACTAACAGTTCACAACAAAGCAAAGCCAAATGAATTTCAGAGATAAGGCTTTTTAATGTTAATCTCTTCTGACTGCTTCTTATTGACAAGTTTCATCATGTGAAAAGGAACTAAAAAAATTTGCTCTGTTCTTCACTAGGAAAAGTTGGTGAGACTTCATATAGAACACTGACAAATTAAAAGTGATTTGCTGAGTTGCTTCAAATCAATTTCTAGTCTGAATTCAAGGCAATTCTTGTCTGAATTCATAGGCAAGATCAACAATGGTCTGTATCCTGGATTTCAAGTTCTTCCTGTTGCCCATGTCCCACCTCTTCAGTCATTCATCCAACATACAGTTACCCTCTTTTTTTTTTTCCCCCTCTTACTACAACTGCTTTCCACAATGCTTGGCAAACTCATGAATTCTCATGTAACTCTGAACCACACACACCTTGGGAACTAGAGCTACACTTCTGCAGTAGCTCACTGATGTGGTATTTATTCTAAGAGCTAAAACCCAGCAAAATTACATTCCAAGAACATTTCAGGAAATCCCTGCCCCAGTCTACAAAAATAGTCCATCCTTGTCTCAGAATATGAAGGCTGATTCCTCCACATACTTTTTAGAAGATTTTAAATATTTCTGCATTTTACACAATTTCTGCACTATTTTTATGTGTTCTCAGTGTATCAATAAAAGCAGTAAATTCCTTTAAAAAGAAAATAAAAAGAACACTTCTTAAGTATGGATCCAAAAGAACAGTAGTTGTCTATTTCAAGCCAAGGGAAGAAAGGGAAAAACCTCAGTCTGAATTTTGCATATTTCAATTTAATTATATTTCTATTCTAAATAAAATAATGTGTGTCAGTCTCATTTTTTGAAAGCTTTTTTTCTTTTTAATTTGTATCAGGAACAATTACAGAAACCTCTTTGATGGAAAACTCTGCACTGAGACAAACTTCATTCTGCCCCTTTTGATGTTATAAAAAGAATCTGCATGTTACCTTAAAAGACAAGGAACAAAATACCCTCCCAAGACTTTACTTCACATTTTTAATTCAACAGTAGGAATTCACACACTTGAACAGCCTACTTGCATGGGACCATCTGGACTTATATCCTGCATCCAAAATTGCTGCGAGCAGAGCAAGCAAGTGGTGGTAGTGGAGGAAACTAACACTAGCAGCCAGCTTTTGGGGTTCCTGCACAGTGTCTGTGTCTTCAAGTTGCCGTTTTTGTAACAAGTTTTAATAGCCATAGCATTATTGTTCCTTATTGAGAGAGTTTTGGAGATTCTCTCGGTACCTGAGAAATTAAGGATGAGTTTTGTACCCACTTCTTATTCAAAGTCATGTAGCGAAATCAGCGGCAATTACTTTGTCTCTATTTCTACTCTCTTTTTGCACAGTCACTCATTCTATTCAAGTAACTACTGCCATAAGGGTATGGCTATTGCCGAATCCAAGACTACAACTGCTAGAATGCTGGACTAAATATAACATCGAGAAACCAACTACCTCTGCTCTTTCACTTAAGCAGAATGTTAATCCATCAATGGCAATTTGTTTAGTCTTCGTCTTCCCTAAATTTCAGTCTTTCCTCATAGCTCATGTTTTCCAATGTGTTCATTACTAAAGTTCCTCTCTGAACTCTTGCCAATTGGTCTGCATTCTTAGAATACAATTTTCAGCTGAGACTTAATCGTCACCACCAGAAAAGGATGGATAATCAGTTCCTCAATTCACACATGGCAGCGTTTTAATTCTGTTATGTGTATTTTTTGCATCTTAACATCTAGGATAAACCCCATCTCCTCTTTGCAATATTGTTGTTTGATATTACTATTATTAGTGGGAGAACTAAATATTCTGCATCTTATATTTCTTCTTTTCTCTACTCTCCTTCATTCTAAGCAGAATTTTTTTTTTTCCTATTTCAGCTTCATCTTATTTCAGATCACCATTCTGATATGGGCAGACCATTCTAATTCTGCCTTCTGAGGAGCTGCAACTCCTCCCAGATAAAGCTACTGAGTCTGAGAACATCATCTCTGTTCCATCAGCCTAAATCATTAATGAAATCTGCAGAGAGTTCAGAATGCAACCAGGTACGACCTCACCTACCACCTTTTCTTGTGTGATAGCTTAAATCACTAATAGCTATCTCAGGGACCAATTTTTTTCCAGTCAAAAGTACACCACCATCCACATTTCCTTAATTTGGTTAGCAGAACACTAGAACACTCTTGTAGGAAGACTATTGAAAGCCATATCAAATTCACAGTGATGTTTCACGCTGGCTTTCTATGTCCATTAGACATGCTATTATGGCCAAAAAACCAAAAAAACAACAATCAGATTTGCTGAAAACTTTGTTAAAAACTGTATTTGTCAGCATTGTCAAACATATTCTTAATATTTATTATTCTCCACATAAAAATATTTTTTCCCCACATGCAATTGTAAATTTCAGTTGTAAAAATCTCCCTTACTTTCTTCTTTCTTTACCCACATTACATGGCTGCTACTGCTGCTTCTCTGAGGAAAAAAAAGAAAAAAAAAATTAAAAAAATAAATTACTTTTTACTTAATACAGTTCTTTGAACTGTCCACACTCCATGTCTCCCACTACCATCCACCACCATTCAGAGACTGATTCACATACAGAGCATATTGGCTACTAGTAAACAGCATTTTCTTCTGGCCTGAATGAAATTAAGTGATAAAAGTGTCATCTCTCATGCAACCTTTTTCAGTTAAGACCATAACAAAAACAAAAATCAAATGCTTTCTCAGCCTTCTCTTCACATGCTTACACTTTCTTGCCTTTCTTCAAGAGAAGCTTCAAGTTGTGAAACCTACTGTGATTTATTTTTTTTTAACACTACAAATTTGGACTAGAGTCACGTGCCAATGCTGTCATTTTATGTATAAGTGCTATTGCAATGTCCCTATACTTCAAAAGAGATTTTAATTTCCAGTACTGAAAGTATGCAGAATTGCCAGTTTTCTTGTTTGTTTCCCTGATGTGACCTATTACTTGAATTAAATGGAAAATATTAACCCTCCTTCCTTCTGTGGATGGAACAAAACAGTAATCTAATTTCTGAAGAAGTACAATCTGTGCACTTGCACAAGAAGCAGCTTCAATTACTAGATGCAACTACCAGTCTATTTGTAAAGCATGTCCCTTTATCTCATCAGCTGAAGTTACAGTGGAGTAATGTTTACAGCCTTCCCAAAGTTTACATGTTGGTACAAGTGCTACTTTGCCTTGCTACAGAATGGACTTTGTAAACATGAAAATAAACAGTGAAGAACCACCTTCTGGAGGAAAAAACCATGAGAATTCCACAAGAAGGAAGTTTTCTTTTGTAAAGAAGATTCAGAACTGCTTTCATATATTTGTAATCTTTGATTTCTTCTCTTAAAGCTGTTTATGTATTAATCCTCACAGGATATCTAAAGTCTAAATCATGAGTACTTTACACAACTATGACAAACATTTGTATCTGGTAACAAATTATTATGCTAGTTTAAAATCTTCTGGTGTCGAAAACAGTGAGAGAAAAGATGGAGATGTTTGCATTTCTGCATATGATGTGAACATATTCTACATCAACATGATAAGGAATTTCACATTCGGAAGTCTGGCAAACTATTAAGCCTCCAACAAGTAATTTTTGTCATTTTCTTATTTGATAAAAATATGAATCTATGCATACCCTCATTTCTTAAACTGCACCCACCTCAATCTCTTGACTGGAGTGTAAAAATAATTGTGACTTTCAGAAAAGGTTTTTGATGTAAGTGGCAACTATAGGCCTATAAGTATTCTCGTTGCAGGTGATACATGGAACACGTGAGAAAGGGACCTCAAATTATAACAGTACACATTTTTGCTCTCTCCTGACAGTACAGGCCATTTCCACAATCATCTGTCTTCAGATGTATTTTGTATGACATTCACAAGAGTTTACAGCATTTTAAGCTAAGGGCCAGGGGAAAAAGGATGGAGGGGAAAAGGAAAATGCATGAACAGAAATCAAGAAAAAGCTCATTTGACACCGATGTGTTTTGATCCTCTGTGCCACCATTCACAAAGAGACTGTATATTGTAGAGAAACTTCTTAAAAGGTGCTGGTACAGTTTATGCCCTCCTGCCTTTTTCTGTAAAGTATATATGGCTAATCCATGCTCACTCCATCCTTCCGTGGATCTGTTCACCTGTTCAGATCTGTAAAACATCTACAAGCTCATAGCTGCCTATGTATTAGAGACATATTTAGTTTCCAATAATCAAGATGTTGGAGTGACTTTCTGATGACACCCTTCTCAACAAAGCAAAGCTCCGCTTCTGCTACTGATGTAGGTTTTATCTTTTGAAGATAAAAAAAACCAAAACCAAACAAACCACACGCAAAAAACCAAAACAAAAACAAAGCTAAAAAACAAACAAACAAAAGGACAAATCTGTGCATGTACACTACAGCTTTTGAGAAAGCAAAAGCCAGTTTTTCATTTACAGAGCATACTTCTTATGCTGAATATAGATAAAAAGCTACTTCTACTGCAAGGAAAAAAACCAAAACAAAACCACATTGAACCATTCTATGAATTTACTAAAACTCTTATTCCATCAGTCAGCCCTGCAGAATAAATGTTCTAGAGACCACATCCTCACACTACAGCCTCACTCAAATCTCTGCCCATTCAGAAAGAATGGGCTCACGTGCAAAGAAAAGAATTTAAGTCAATGTGGCCCCTGTACTACATGTTTCTCCAGCTGGAGCAGGAAAACAGTATTTCTCTTTTTCACACTTGAAATGCACATCTGTTTGCAAATTACACACCAGATTATAAGCTTTTTCATTCCAGACTGTCCTAACCTTCCTCCACCACATCTCCTCTTCATATGCTCTAGGCAATGTTAAATTTCCTACAAACTGCTGATGCCTGCACAGTACAAAAATCTGCTACAATGATATTCTCATTCTTGCATTTCTCTGAAAGATAAACACATGAGGGAACTTCTGGTTTATATGGCGTTTGCAAATAGTAAATAAGGTCAAGGCTCTGTGCAACAGTAAAAGAAATACATAATTTAAGAATTGCAGGAGCTATTAAATAGCTCCTTTCGCAGATGAAAACTGCCTAAAAATCAGAACCTAAAGATGTGGCAAGGAAAAAGGCATCTGTAAAAACCTTTAAAAGGTCCACGCAGGTACCACACAGGGAGGCAGAGCTGGTGGGCAAAATATCTGATTAGCTGAAGCTTCAGACATTGAGTCATTTACAGTTCATTTACAAGACACAGAAGAGAACTGCAATGAGGTATCAGAATAAATGTTTACCATTGAAACAGGACCAAAAGTAAGTGATCAAACTCACTTCCTTTTGGCTCCTTATTCAGCCTGACTCAGATTTCTGCTCTCTTTCTGTATTATATTATCTGAGACTCCATTCTAGTTTCACAGAAAATTTCCCTCCAAAAAAGCCCAATGAAATAGTTTCTTATGCACTATAAAACATTCTCCAGCTTCTAAACTAAATGCTCAGGGACACTGCTAAATTGTAGGTGGCAGAACTGTAATTTTTTCAGGGTTACTTTAGATCATTTGCAGAGCGAACCAGATCTTACACTTCCTAGACTTTCTTGTCCCTGTGGCTGTTATGCGTGTACTTTTTATTCCATCTAGATTCTGTATTTGCTAAATGCATACACATATGCGCCATGGAAGCCAGTCACAGACATATCTATTCATAGGCCAATTGTTTATTATTCCTGAAGAAGCTTTCCTGTAAAAAATAAATTAAAGAAATCCTTTAATGAGAAATATAACAATGAAAATCTGCACTTGAGTTGACATTTTTTAGGACAAGTTTCAACTAGGAGAATGTAAAAGCCAAGTTATAAAATGCATGGTGGATGGGGCAGTTTACACTAGAGATAGTGGCACAAAGCTATCTGAGGCATTATAAACACAATACTGAAACAGTAGGATCTCTTGAATGGGAAACCACAACTTCTGAATTTGAAAGACTTGAGTTTAGATTCATGTGAAGACTTGTTGATAGCACTCTTAAATGCAAACATCAGCTCAGTCTCCATATTTCATATGCCGCAATCTTGAAGACAAACACAGAGAAAAAAATATAAATAACATTAAACACACTTAAAACTCTGAGAATATAGTTTAAAAAGGTCGTAGACTAGGCAACCCTATTCCTGTCCAAATGACTGACTACGACATGCTCTGAGGCTGCACTACAATGACTTTAAAAATACTGTTTTCTTTTCACCTGTACTGCAATGCTGGAATCTGTGTTTTGATAATTGCTCTTGGGAGGAATTTTATTATGACAAAACTAAAGGTCATTTTTTATGACTGTTTATGCTGCAAGAATGTGTTACGGCCTCAGAAGGAGAAAAGCATGATAATTAGAAAATACATATCTATTTATGCTTCCATGGTATAATTCCAGAAACATCCTCTGTCTTTTACAAGAAAGACCTAACTCTCTTGTCTTTGGGAACTGAGGTGAGAAAGAAAGGAAGGTCAGCTGGTTGGGCTTGTTTTTCCATATTCACTTTGAAGATTTTGAGACTTGTAGCTTTAGCAACTTATTTTGACAGGCTAGGAAAAAAATGTATGATGAAATAACAGGGAAGTTTTAGAAGATTCTAAAATTTACTCTCTTTTAGGTGTTGGATTTAAAAAAAAAAAAGTGATTGATATGAAGTGACAGAAATCAAATCCTCTAACAGCAGATGCCAACACAACTTTCATAGTTTTACTGATACAAGTTTCATATTTATATTGTTGCACAGCTTTTTCTTAACAGTACAACCTCTGCAGTACTACGTTTAAGGATTCTGATTTGGTTTGGTTTTTTTTCTTCCCTCTGTAAAAGATATTCTCCTTGGCATAAGTTTTACAGTGCTCACTAATGAGGAATAACTCCACTAAAGCCATTAGAAGTACAATATAAAACCAATTCCGTTTAGACTGCATACACACTCACACAAGGCACAACTCTCAATTTTAAAAAACACAAAAGCTAATATGGTTTTCAAAGTTCCTTGCTTATATGAGATGAGGAATAGGAACCAGAGTCCAGAGTGCACGGCTGAGATTACTATACTGATGTTCATGATGCCGTTGCATTCTGGAGTTCCTTAGCTTTTGCAATGAGACCTGCTAAAAGAAGACAGGATTTAATAGGAAACCTGTTTTCAGGAGGCCTAGCCTTCTCCCAATGCAAGGTTTTCCAGTTCACCTCATTAGATTTCAAATTAAGACTGCAAGTCTTTGAATGGGAATTCAGACAGCTTCAGCACTTTCTGCTGACAAGATAACATGGGGGAACAACTATATTAGAGGGCAAAGGGATAACATAACACGCACATGCTTATGTCAGAACAGACTGCAGATGGCTAGAAGTCTAGTTACCAATGTCTGACCCTTCAAAGAGACAGCAACAGGCAGAAAAAGAGGAAAGGAAAATGACAAGAAAATATGCTTTTCCAGAAAAAGAAGGTCATTAACATTTCACCATTGAGAGCAGTTCTTTCAGTCTTTCTTTTAAGCCTTAGAAGACTTGTTCTCCTGACCCTTCACTAGTTTCATTACCCTTCTTTGGACACACTCCAGCACCTCGATGTCCTTCTTGTAGTGAAGGTCCCAAAACTGAACACAATATTCAAGGTGCAGTCTCACCAGTGCTGAGTACAGGGGGACAATCACTTCCCCAGTCCTCCTGGCCACACTTCTAGCATCAATGCATAACAGCTTAAGCCATTTTTCTCCTAGAAGTTCAGTAGTACAGGAAATCATGAACCAAGTTTTGGGGATAAAAGTGTGCACACCAATTGAAACCTGCAGGACCTAAGCAACTTTTCCAGCAGCATACAATATTACCAGCTTTTTCCTCTCAAAAATAAAGGTCCTACACATTTCAGAGTCATAGCCTGATTTAATATAAGACCAAGTTTCTGCACTTATTTTACCTTGCTGTTGAAACACTTGACTTTCTTTTTTTTTTTTTTTTTTTGCTACAAAGCAATTTTTTCACCACTAGATGTTCGCAGAGAGAAATAGTCTTAAGGCTTTCCTACCAAACCACACCTGCAAATGAGTTTGTTACACCTCTACAGCAGCCTTGGAAAACATAACAAGCATTCTGCTTGAAAGCTGGAATGGACGATTTCTTACCCTCCTGCTCCGTTTTACCATAACATGCTAGTCTGCAAGAGGTCTAGAAACAGCCTAGCCTGGCTTCTCACTAAATAACGCTATCTGAGTAGTACCTCATGAATTTTCCTGAAGTGAATCTCTAAGTAGAACAGATGCTACTATTCAAATACTAGTTCAATCTGGATTTTAATATTCTATGCTCTCCCACAAAGGATTTACTTATGTTTTGTTTTCCACTTGCTGAACACATTGGGGAAGACAAGCTTATTCATTTGCAACGAGGGGAAGAAACAAAACAAAACAAAAAACCCAACACCAAAAAGCCAATTTGTTATGCACTGAGTCCATCCTACATGTAACTGGGACTCTCTACATGTATCATTTTCTGTATCAGAATACATATAGAAACAGAATGTTGATCTTACAGGAAGCAACTCAAACATTTTTTCAAATTCCCCTTCCTCTCTCCTCCTTCACCTTCCCCATCCCATATTCCAAATATGACAGAAAGAGTCCACCAGAAGACAGAATTGTTCCCTAAAGTTTTGACAAAGTTATAAATTAGCATTAGAAAGAATGCCTGTGGTGGCAGAGCATTTTAAGCCATCATAAGCCCCTCCCATGTTTAAATATTTATCTTTTAAATATTTAATACATTTATTTTCCAATAACAATTGGTATCGATCACTCCCACTTTTCTAATAGTTTTCTCTATTTATTGTCATAATTTATGTCTGGATGCTCTTGTGTGTCAGAGGATGTTGTAAAAATACTTCCACAAGTCAGCATTCCCACTAAAGAGGAACAGACCAATGCCTGAACCCTGGTCAGCCAACAGAAACAGAAGGGAATTCACCCCATCCATAGTAAAACAGCTGAAGTAATTTAAAAGACTGTGAAAAATAGGAAATTCTGTAATTTATCTACTTTGGGAAACAGTCTGTGATTTTAGTTGTGTTCAGCAACTAGATCATGCCCCTTTATATTTCCCTGGTAAGCAGATGATATTTAAAATTTCACCTGCATTGTTTCTTTATGCTTGCATCACTATTATAAACGACTTCTTAATTTTGGCTGTAAGTCAGGGCAAAAGACTGGAGAGTACCAAGCAAAGCCATAAAGTCAAATTCCTTCCATTAGCAATGCTCCCTTCAACATAAAACCATCAAAAAAACCAAACCAAACCAAACAAAAAAAAAAAATAAAAAAAAATCTTCCTTTTTTCCTTTTGTGTTCAGTTTCTTCTTTTTCAGAACATTACCACAATACACAGACTTAGTGTAGGAAAGTTCAAGGAAATGTTTCTCTGTATTGGGTCTGACTGAGATAGAGTTACTTTTCCCCATAGCAGCTCTCACAGCCCTGCTATTTGTATTAGGAGCTATAAAGGTGTTAATAACACACCCATGTTGTGGCTACTGCTGTGAAGGGCTCACACAGCCTCAGGGCTGTTTTTTCTCAACATTTTCCCTGCAGTGGGATGGGGTGGACAAGACCCTGGGAGGCGACACGACCAGGACATCCGACCCAAACTGACCAAAGGGATTTTCCATACCACAGGACATTAGCTCAAAAATAAAAGCTAGGGAAACAGAGGGGGGGTGGGGGTGGGGGGGGAGAAGGAGGTGGTCGTGCATCTGTATGTCCTCCAGAGCAACTGCTACTCATATTGGAGCTCTGCTTCCCGGGAAAGTGTCCAGATATCATCTGCTGATGGGAAGCAGAGAATAAATCTTTGTTTTCCTGAGCTTTTGCACATGGCCTTTGCTTTGCTGCCATTAAACGGTCTTTCTCTTGACCCACAAGGATTTCTTTTTTTTCCCATCTTATTTTACCACCTTTGTCCTGCTGAGAGAGAGGGGGAGTGATAGACAGGCTGGTGGGCACCTGGCACCCAGCAAAGGTCAACCCCCCACTTTCTCCTTTTGATTATGAATAGACAAGATGAAAACATGAATTTTAGCAAAGATAGGAGGACATCATAAGAATTGCTCAGCAAATACATATTACTCAACGCATTTGATGATTTTTGTGTGTCAGTTCTGCTGACACAACCATGGTACACAGACACCTACAGCAGCTACCCCAGACCTTACTTTCCCTAGGTAATTGTTTCCAGCAGAAAGATACATGATCTGCCTTATCAAGACTTCACCTACAGCTGAAAGGAATGGCTTAGCACCCCAGGACAATTGCTTCCCTTCATATTTGCTGAAAGCCCTGAATTTTAACTGAGCTCACCCACATCTTGTACCCAGAGACCTTCTGAAAGCTCCCATATTCCAGACAGTAACAAAAGCCAGCTACTGTGAATCCCCTCATCTTCTCAGGTTGTAGCTCTCAAGAACTGTTGCTCATCATAACCCTGCTTGTCAGTACAGCTATATTAATGCCACATTGTATCAGGCAGAAACATTATGTCACATTTCATTACCAGCTGCCTGAAGATAGTGTAACGTCAGGTTAGGTGACACACGCAGCACACTGCATGTCAGCAGAGTGCTTAAGTTTATATCAGAGATCATTTTTTAACTGATCAGCATCAAGTTGGACAGCACAATTTGATCGACTGGTTCACACTAGATGTAGAAAACTTGTAATTTATGGGCCATTTCTCTCAGATATCTGGCTTAGTAAACAAATAAATATAAACTCCAATTGTGAAGAGTTGTTAGGGTTCATAGTTTAACAAAAGAAAATAATTACTTCAAAACATCAGCGCTATCAAAAAGACTAGAGAGGTAGGTTTTTACTGTCTCATTTTCAGACTACGGGTCCAGTTTTCACACACTAAAATCTGAGTTGTTATAAGAACAGCTTCCTATATGTGCATGCAAATCTATCTGGAACAATCATAAACGCGCATGTTCACAGAATGTAACAAGTAACCTATTTTATAACACTGCAAGTAGCAAAAGTTTTGGAAAGAAACAGACTTTAAATGCAATCAATGGCTGTGACTTCTTAAAAATAAATGTGGATGGACAAGACAACAGCTTTCTATAATAACTTTCGCGCCTCCCCCACCCCCACCTTTTTTTCCTCCCCCTCATTTTAAAAGCTGTCAATTTAATGAGCCAAATTGAAGTAAATGGTAACAGACATGGAAATGTGAGCTGCAATGGCACACTGAAAAGAGGCTTGATTGCTGGAAAACAAAGATCTGTCCACTCAACATCTGGCTCATTTTGATCCTTCAAGTTTAGCTGCCAAATGACTATGTCATTTGGATTCAAGAGATGGAGTCATGAGAGAGACCTGATATCATCATCCCAAATGGTCTGGGTCTTGCCCTGTGCTTAAAGCAGTCTTTTTAAGACCAGTGAGTGCGAAAGAAGCTGTGCTGCTCCAGGGAAAACTGACTTAATAAAAAGTTCCACAAGCTGAAAGTCGGAATGATTAGTGGTATACTGGAAGGTGGAAGGAAACACGTATGCATGGTACGCTCACAAGCTTGTAATAAATTTCTGTAAATGCACATATCAGCAGTGCTGACCACTTTTAGCCCTGTACTTTCACACATGCAACTTCCAGCTTTAAGTCTGCAACAACAAATGTCTACTTACAGAGTAATTTTAAAGTCCTTTTGATTAAGCACTCTTGAAAAGTTCAGGTTTAGTAAACATATTCTCCACCACCCCCTCATACTTTTTTTTCATTAATTTTTAGCTGAAACAAAATGCCTGAAAAAGTCCTGTTATTAAATACATATTTATATAATTTGAACTGTTTCATGGAGCTGTGTATTAGACCAGGCAAATATTGACCTTCTTCTGAAGAACATTCCAAAGATAGCAGGAGGCTGCCAGGATGCTGGCTGAAGGGTCCCCAGCAGAGGCAAAGAATTTCAGAAAGCCAGTTGGAGTTGTGCACGTTTAAACCCACTTATTCAGCATATATCAGGGCTTCACAAACATCTTTAATAGAACAAATGCTTTATGCTATAAACTCCTGATCTTACTGACAGGGGGGATTTCACAGCAGTTAAGTTATTCTACAACTTTCTTCAAATGGCCCAATTACCTGGGTCCTAAGCACAAGCACAAATTTGGCTGCAAGGAAATCACAGTGCACAGAGAAACTGCCACAAGAAATCTCTGGCTTTTGGACAAGGATAAATTAAGTAGCCCACATGCATCAAGTCTACTGGTCTAGTAGGAAAGGATCACAGCAAGTGTCTGCTGTACCAGACATCTAACTCAGGTGACCACAAAACAGCTGGTTACTTTTGGTCAACTTATGAATGTTCTTCAGCAGCTCCAAACAGGAACAAAAGCTGGGAGCTACCAGCCTGCTGTGGCATAGCCACACATCAGTACCAAGTGCCTCAACACAGAGCCTGCAAGCATCAGCACTGAGGACTTCACTCTCCTGTGCTGTTAGGCTCCTGCATGGACAAGTACCCTAAGTCACTGGAAACACCCGCAAGCTCGACGCCACAAGAGTAGCTGTGGAGCTGTAGGGTGGAAGCCCTTTTCCCAGCCATAGCTGCTCCAGCGTGGCGAGCTGCTGCACATTTGCAGCTGGTCCACAGTCACTTGGAATCCTCAGCCCTGACACTGGACTTGAAAATCTCTCCCCTTGATGAAGCTCTTTGGTTGCCTGTGCATGGGTCACTTGTTTGCTCTGCCTTCTCAAGGGCAGATTGCTGTGCCAGATGGATCACTTAGGTTGTTGACTCCTACGTTATAGGGCTGGGAGTAAAACCAACTTACTTCCTATTACGTTGCAAAACCATGCTTTCTATTATGTTTTCCGAATTACCCATAACTTTAGCCATATGCTTGCTGGACAACTCAAATGCTCTATTTCAGAAGAACTTGACATTTTTCTAATAGGGTCATTAGGCAGCAAGAATCAAAAACCAAAACCAACCACACACAAAACCCAAAACAAAACAACAAACAAACCCAAAACACAACAACCAAGGCAAAACCAAACACATTTGTAAAAACAGTTTGTGGTCAGTTCATTTTACAGACTCCAAAATCCTTACAAGAACTACTTAAAAACCCAACTTAAAAATGTCTGAATAGAAATCATAACTGATATTGACATCTTCAGACTTCAGTATAATCCAGTCCTATTTAAATTTCTTCAATTCCTTATCAAGCAATGAGTGATTTTAGAAAAGCCAATTTCAAACAAGAAGTCATCTACTCATACAGACATACACAGAAAAAAAAAAGCACTAAGCATGAAGATAAGGATGTTTCTCCAGAATTACTGAATTAGACTTGTTTTAAAGATCTAGGCTTAGCTATGCTTAGCTATTATTTCTCCATCTGAAAGTGTTCTAGAAAACTTAGCAGCAATAGAAATTTTCATTTTCTCAATAAACAACTTAATTATAGCAATAACTATACAAATGGTCAGGGTATTTTATATTTTACATCACCTACAGGAATTAAAGACAAAATAAAACATGGTCTCTCCATGGTCCAATGATACAAAAAGTACAACAATAAATAACAAATAATTGAGCCTTGCAAAAGACAAAACAATCAGCTAATTTGATGAAAACTCTTATTAACTTCTGAGTTCTAAGAGATAAATTTGGGGAATTAATTTGTTTATGCCAGATGATGAAAAAAACTAAACACCTCTATTTCCATTTTAATTGTTGTCTTTTAATTATTGTTTTGAGATCCATTGTCTTGCAGTACTGAAATTAAACTCACAGGTAAGTATTCAAGTTATCATTTACTAATAAGTCATTCTCAGTTCATCTCATTGACAATTTTGAGCTTTTCATATGGAGGAGAACAACTTCATGATCAAAATGGTCAGGACGCTGCAAAATGAGAGTCTCCAATTCTCATTCATTTCAACATGACAGATCAGGGATTTGAACTAAAAAGATGTCAGAAGTGTTGAGTCGAGTCCAACACCTGGGGAACACGTATCCATGGAGCTTATTCCAAAATGAATTCTCTGGTTTAAATAACATTAAAAAAACAAAAAAAAACAAACACACCAACACCACAAACAAATAAAACAAAAAATCACACACAAACCCAAACCAAACCTATCTGCAAGAAAAAAATGAAAGGAAAAAAAAAAAAGAAAAGAAAAAATAACAACAAAACTTATGACTTTCTGCATGAAAACAAAAGCCATTAATAGTGACCTCAAGCAGTATGACAAATCAAAGTCATTGCTATACTTAAGATCCTGAAAACTCGCACAAAATTCTACAGAGAAAAGATTCAGGTAGTCCAAGGGAGGAGTTAACTCATGAAAGTCCAAAGAGGGGAAGAAAAATATAGGATGCAAAACTTCAGCCCGAGTTCAAAGGCAATCCTGACTGTAACTTTGACAGTTTATCATTTTCTACCTCAGTCTCTGGCATCTCAGAAGTTGCTTGATGTGATAATCTGCTGAAATTCCAAATCCAGTCCATACTTAGAGGAAGACAAAAAAAGTTCACCAAGATACAGAATGGTAGCTACAATGTTACCCAGCACCAAAGAAAAACAGGGAAAGTTTTTCCTGGTCCCTTTGCGTGATCAGCAAAAGACCTGAAGCACAGTCAAATCACCGCATCCCGGAAAGCCAGGATAGGAAGAGAACTTCCTTCAAAATTATTTTGGTGGTTCACTGGGGATTTTCCTATCACATTCACATTAAGCCTAAAATGACCCAAATTCTGTTCTATAATCATTTCTACTAAACCCACTCATATTTCAATTAGGCTGGGTTCCTTACTTCCACTGCAACATTGGGAATGATATCCTAGAATTTCATTCACTAGATAACAAGCAGACTTATTCTTGTATCTGGTTTAAACATCCTTTTCAACTAGTATCTTCAAAATAAATGTTGTTCACTCTTGCAAGCATCTTGAGCAACCCACCATGAGTTCTAACTCCTGCACCCTTGATTTGAAACAACTCATACTGCAAAAAAATTTCATTTCAAACAAGACATTTTTATGGAATATTCCCTTCAATGAGAAAAAAAAATAAAATTCTTTGATCTGAATCAAAGGGGGTTTGGGTTGGTTGGTTTTGGTTGTGGTGTTTTTGTGTTGGGTTTTTTTAGTTATCTTTTAATTCAACAGCAGCTTTTACTATCTGGCTGTTAAACTGTACCTAGAGCTTTGATACTGAAATTATTTGTTCAGTCACTACTTACTTATCATGATGATGAATTAATTTCTAACTTTACTGTTGGCACAGAAAAGGTAAACCCTGTCCTTAAACTCTTGCCTTCAGATTACAGATTTTTTTTTTTCAACAATCCCCTATTTAAAGTATTTGGAAACCATAAAATGTTGTGATTATGTCACCATGCATTATTCACTGGAGAGATACAGATATATGACTATATCATTAGTTTGTATGTCATTCTACATGCAAATACAGGGAAGCACTTGGCTTCAGAAAAATACTCTTTAGGTACAATAATGAATATACGGATGCCCAATATTACAGTCAAGTGGATTTACATCTCTCCTATACTGTGGTTCACCTAGAGATAGAGCACTTTAAAGAAAAAAAAGTACACTTTTCCCCAGTAAACTTTGGATAAGCTTTGGGCAAAAACGTTATTTTCAAGTCCTTATGCTTGTACATTCATATTTAAGTCTCAAAGATATATGCACATGCTGTATGTACTCTTAAGATAAATTCCTGTGAGAACATATGACAACAAAAGTTCCACATTACAACTTTACACGTATGAACTATTACAATTAATGCTTCTGAATCCTTCAAAAACAGTTTTTCCACTTTAATATTGAAAAAGTGGAGTTTAGGTATGAAAGTGAGAATGCAAGCTATGTAAATAATTTAACCCCAAAATTACTTATATTTGTTAGAAAGCATAGAATCATAGGTATTGGAAGGGACCTCTAGAGATCATTGAGTTCAACCCCCCTGCCAGAGCAGGATCACTCAGGGCAGGCCACACAGGAACAGATCGAGGCAAGTTTTGAAAGAAGGAGACTCCACAAACTCTCTGGGCTGCCTGTTCCAGTGCTCCATCACTCTCACAGTGAAGAAGTGTTTCCTCATGTTGAGGTGGAACTCCTGTGTTCCAGGAGTGATCTTTTCCCCTCATTCCATCACAGGGCACCACTGAAAAGAGACTAGCCTCTTCTACTTGACACCCACCCTTGAGATATTTGTAAACACTTACAAGATCCCCTCTCAGTCTTCTCTTCGCCAGGCTAAACAGCCACAGGGCTCTCAGCCTTTCCTCATAAGAGAGATGTTCCAGTCCCTTAACTGTCCTCGTGGCTCTCCCTTGGACTCTCTCTAGTATTTCCCTGTCCCTCTTGAACTGGGGAGACCAGAACTGCACACAATACTCCAGATGTGGCCTCACTAGGGCAGAGGGGGAGGAAAGACTCCATCAACCTGCTGGGCATACTCTTTTGGCCTTCCTGGCCACAAGGGCACGTTGCTGTCCCATGGATAACTTATGGTCAACCAGGACTCCAAGGTCCTTTTACATGGAGCTGCTTTCCAGCAGGTCAACCCCCAATCTGTACTGGTGCATGAGGTTATTCCACCCCAGCTGTAGGACCCTACACTTATTCTTGTTGAACTTCATTAAAACTGCCCAGCTCTCCAGCCTCTCTAGGTCTCACTGAATGGCAGCACAGCCTTCTGGTATACCAGCCACTACTCCCAGTTTTGTATAATCAGCAAACCCTATTCCTTCATCCAGGTCACTGATGAAGATGTTGAATAAGATGACCCAGTACTCACCCCTGGGGAACACTGCCAGCTCCAGGTCACTAACTGGACTCTGTACTGCTGATCACAACCCTCTGAGCTCTATTGTTTGGCCAATTCTCAACCCATCTCACCATCCTGGAGGTCATCTCTCAGCACATGGAAGAAAAGAAGGTTATCAAGAGTAGCCTGCAAGGATTTACTAAAGGGAAGTCATGTTTGACTAATCTGATAATCTTCTATGATGGTGTGATTGAATGGGTAGCTGCAGGGAGAGCAGTGGATGTTGTTTACCTTGACTTCAGCAAGGCTTTTGACGCTGTCTCCTGTAACATCCTTGTGGTTAAGCTCAGGAACTGTGGGTTAGAAGAGGGGATAGTGAGATGGGTTGAGAAAGGGGGGTGAGTGTAACAGGAAAGAAAGGGAATGGAACAAGCAGGGAAAAAAAAATCCAAAGCATACAATTTATGATCAAGGTAGCAATTGACAGCACCGAAGGCTGAAAACTAGTTTCAAACCAGATTTCAGGTTGTTATTTACATCCTGGCCAAAACTGCATTTGGCACCCATATTTTAAATCTTGGAATTTTAAAACCTTTTTATTTCAGCTTCGTAAATGAGCTGCTTTTTCCTTGGCATTAAAAATGTATTTTTTTAAGCTAGGTCACCTGGCAAAGCACTAGAAACGCTGTCAGAATTATTGACTTTTTTTTCTCAGTTAAGTCACTCCATTTCCTCTTTATTTAGAATATTCTAGATTTTTACATAGTGAAAATGAAGTTAGCATTGCTTTATCAAAACACTGACTACATTTAAGTCAAATCTCAACCCTCAGAATGATGTGAGGTAAAGACAAGAACAATTTTTTTTTTAATTAAAACAAAACAACAACAAAACAGAAGGCAAAAAATGGCTTTATGAAACTACACTTTATACCTGAACAACTTTTCAGTTCAGGTTTCTTCTAGACCACCTTTTAGAAGGCCAACACAATAACTTGCCAATCATGGCTTAATAAAGTGATGAACTGGGTCTTTCTTTTTAATAGAATTGGGTTTTTTTTAAGCTAGATAGAACAGTAACATGAGTTTGACATCCCAAACAAAACACTGTTCTTCATTTCAAAGTACTACCTCCTCCAAGTGAGACAACTTCAAGATTAGCATAAAGATTTGCCGACAGCTTACAGCTTAATTCAGCACTGCATATTTGACCTTCTGTCATGTTTATAGATTCAGACACCTGAGCCTCTCAGCTCTGGCCCAGCTCATAAAACATGTTGCGATCTCTGAAGTGCTGTTAAAAAAGTCATCAGATTTGATACCTCCAAACTAAATACTATTACATTCAGAATTTAAGTTAAATGCACTCACAAAATAAAAAGCCAAAACTTTGAAGGTCAGTATGGGTGACTGTGGATCTAGCACAGTCCCTTATGAATCCAAATGAGCTCAACAGCAAGTGATAATAATTGCAATACAGAAGTAGTTTTATAGAATTAGGATATTTCAAAATAATTATATTACAAAAACTCCACACCTCACTGCCAGACTGATCAGCTGTTACAAAAATACTACACTCAATCCTTTGAACAATATAGAAAGAAAGTTACATGAACATCAAGATAGTTCAAGATACAGCCAACAGACCTTATCCACATTCCTCCTTTATTCTGTACCAGACCTTTTGTAGAACATTTCACTAGTGTATTATCCACACTTCCCCTGGCAATTTTTTAAGAGACAGGTCTAAGAACCAACAATAACTGATAGTTTTGGGGGACTTAACAACAACGGAGAGAAAACTGAGAACATTTTCATCCTGTGCGCCGTACTCAAATGTCCTACATTTTTAATATGTATAGCTGCCCTTCAAGAACTGACTGTAGCTGAGTTCGTTATTGAAAAATATTTCTATAGTGTGGAGCACTCCTACAAATGTGTTAATCTAGGCTGAAATAAAGAAAATGAACCAAACGAAAACCTGAGCATGCCATATCTGGTCTTAAGCCTGTATCCATATCCCACCTCTTATTGGTCATTCCTGCTCCTAAAGTAGACTGCAAAAACTTTAAAACTTCCAGATATTTTATCATATCTTTTGTTTTCTGCCTGCCCCATCCCTATTTCTCAATGCACCAACACATATGCATACATGTAAAATGGCTTAACAGAAAGATGGCCTAGGAGAGCAAAGTTACTGCCTCAGCTTTACTTCTTAATTTCTTAGTTCCATGCAAATTTTTGTCCTTGACCAAAATTTTTCACCTGTAAAGCATAGCTAACTTTCATGACCTGAATGAAATTTTATATCTATCAGTAAAATTAATTAATACTGGCTTTGTAGAAATCTTCAGGACAGGGTTTGCACTGAGTGATGGCTGAAATTTCATGTAGGGGTATATTAAAGCATACACAGAATTACATAAGAAGTTTCACCCGTGGATCAACTGGAATCAACTGTTTTTTGCAAATAACATGATCACATTGATTCTAAATATACCAATTTAAATCAACAGTAGCAAAGAAAAAATTACGACAATATTAATTCAGATATTACTAGGTAGCAAATTAGTGGAAAAAAATTCAAATTACTGCAAAGAAAGATTGCAGACATCTGAACCATTCCCAGCATAGGTTATAGCTTGCTTGCTTTGTTTCTTTTCTTCTGCTAATAAGCACAAAAATGAGATGCTTCATTTAGCATTTTCCTAAGAACTAGAGTTATTCTCCTACCGCCTATGAATTTTTTAAGGGAAAGAGTGAAATGTATATTATGGCTCAATAAATTACTATCTAAGGCTACCTTCATATTAGTCCCAGTACAACCATTTACCACTTGATTTTCAACTATATAAGCTCCCTCTAGGAATTTTCCTTATATGGAAAAATCTATACTTTCTTTAATACTACAGGTTTTGTCCTTCCATAAAATTTCTCTTCAGCTTTTTATTCTTCACTGCTTATCTCTAGTGGCTGCCAGTACCAGCTTTGCAGCACTCCAGTCTCTCTACATTCAGTTTGTCTTACATAATAATTCTCTTAGCTTACACAATTCCTTTTAAGTCTTACAGCTCATAAGCCCTTTCATGTTTCACTTGATTCCTAGAGCACCGTGAATATGCTACAACACTACATTTCCAAGTTAAAAAAAAAAAAAAAAAAAAATCCTTTTTAGCTTAAAATGGATGCCCACAACTCAAACCCAATGTCACTCAGATGCAAAACTAGAGGCTTCAGTATCAGCACACATCGGAAGCACGTTGGGATAAGCCCATGACTGTCTTAGGTAAAGGGAAGTACCACTCTTTGTACTGGCATAAAACCACAGGAAGCTTAAAGCAAGGCTCAGTGTCCAGGAGCAGCAGTAATGAAGACACCTCTGTCTCTGGTGAAGTTGCTTGCTCTGCCTTCCTTGTTTTCTCCTGCAGAGCTTTAAGGCCATGCTACAACACAGCTTAGGACACTCAGCTGTCTGATAAAAAATTGAAAACCAGGCAAGCCTATTCACAGACAAACCAGTTCCTTGATTTTCTTTTGCTGTATAACCACAATATTACACCAGTGTTGCTGGGTAGAGAGAACACAGTTGGGAATTCATATTTAAGTATTATTTTCTTGCTTTTTAATGATATTATAGTTTTCATAACTGAAAGAACACTTTAACATGTTTAGCATTTCTAGTCAGAGCATTATTTACTATTGACATTAATTCCTAAAGTCATGTCTGAGAAGAGCTCACTTTGTATACGTTCTTGTTTTCTTCACAACGCATCTAATTGCTATTTTACTGCAACATTCATGTTCATAATATTAAAAAACTAAACAAAAGAAAAAATGAGGAACAATGAATTGATTTTCATTAGGGAATTAAACCCGCTTTTTTCCTGTAACAGGCCACAACATTAGTCATGCTTTTCCACTGCAAAAAAAAGTCATGTCTTCTGTTGCTGCCTCTTACTGTGTTGGTCATAAGGGTTTTGGACACATGTTTGATGAGATCAGCCTTGGGACTTTCTTTAATGCGAAATAAAAATGGAACTTGACAAGTGCCTTGACCAACAAGCTACAGAGCTTTTCCAAAGCCTAGGCTGAACTACTCCTAGTGAAGTGTTTCTTCCTTGGCTAACAAGTGAGTCTTCACTTAACCAACAGCGAGCTGGAAGCAAATGTTAGGGAATATGTCTGATCATGCTTAGAAAACAAAAGCTGTCTGAATGTTTGATTTCAAGCATAAATCAAGAAAAGAACTATAGTTATACTGGGGTTTTATTTTCATTTCTAAACAAAAAGTTGTTCAGTTGTACCACTAGTCTAACAAATACTTTTAATTGGAATTTGAATATTTTCTGTTGTATAAAATCCTCATAGAGAACTGACATGTGATAAACAATGACCAAATGTCACAGATAGACAGAAGAAAGGATTGATCTCAGCCTCCTGCTTGACAGGAATAACTGAAGCTTCATTATTTGCCCAGGAGCTGCGACTGAAAAACGAGAAAGACAAAAAACCAAAAAAACCCCAAAACAAACCAAAAAATCACATGTAATTACTGTTTTATAGTTTTTTGGTTTGGTTTTTTTTTTTTTTTTTTTGATGACACAAAGGAGCATTTGTTCTGTATTTTCTAAGTTTACTCACTATAGTAAGGCAGAACTAAAAAATACTGGAATGACAGTAGCAATTATAAACAATTAGACAGGAAAGTATTTTCATGCCCACCATGAAATGAGCTGCAATTCTCACTTCACGCTTGCTGTGGTATCCCATTTATTAATACATACAAATATAAGCTACAACTTAGATTTTCACAGGGTAGTGTTCATTCTTCCCTTGTGTTTATCTGAAAACTACTGAGGGCCTCCAGACACATTTGTTCGTACCTATGAAACATCTACAAATACAGCCTATTGGGTATTTGGAAACAACAGTAATTAACTTCAGTGGAATAAGTGTCTACTTCATGGGGTGGAGGGAAGACAGACAATGGTGATCGTTTTGAATAAATAATAAGACTATTAGAAATACATGCAAAATTTAAAAAAAAATAATAAATCCACCGCTTTGAACACGACCTTGGAATGGTAAATGTCATCAACTCTATACAATTTTCCCTCAGTTATTCAGTTCAGGTAGTTGACTGAGTTGATACAAACAATCTTTTTGATAAACTGTTGGATACAGACTTCACTTCCAGCAGAGGAACATGCTTATTTATTCATACATACAGGTTTTCTGTTTACAGGTCCTGTTATGGTTTCTTTGTACATTTCCTCACCTTGGCATGTAACAGACTGCTAATCTATACTATTTCTGGATTTGAGACTCAAACTTTGAAGATTTTGCTTTACTCAAGTAATACACCCCTCCCACCTGAGCTGATCTCCTCCTGAAGGGTCCAAGAATGCTGTGCTCTGCTCCCACAGCATTGGCCCTACACACTTTAGCTTCTGTATACAAGGGAGAATGAAGAACTGGGTCCATTAGCAACAATTGCTTTGTCCCAGCTCAGTTGATTTAGGATTCACAATTATCCTATCAAATTGAACAAATATCAAAAGTACTGTACTGCACAGAAACACTTTACTTGCCTTATATATGGCTTCCAGGCATTTATGTATCTGTTTGGTTTTTTTTTTAAACACAACCTTCAGTCTGTATTATCAGACCATCCCACAGTCAGCTGTGTTAAGATTGTGCTCAGTCTTCCACCCACTGACTCCCCATGTAGCTAGCCCCTAGGCTAATGAAATCGGCTCTTGCGGCTCATATTCTTGTAACACAGACTTCAGCAATTGTCACAGCATGTTGATAAATAGCTACTTAAACCCAGATTGATAGCACTACAAGACTGCTTCATAAGTTACAGGAAGCTAGAAAACACAGGAAACTGATGATAAAGCTGGGCTGTAGGGATTCTAGTAAAAGGCATTCTAATAAAAGACCTCCTAGATAACACCATGCTCACAGAATCATAGAATGGCTTAGGCTGGAAGGGACCTTAGAGATCTTATAAATCCAACCTCCCCCCCATGGCCAGTGACACCTCTCAACTAGACTAGGTTGCTTAAGGCCTCATCCAACCTGTCCTTGAACACCTCTAGGGAGGGGGCATCCACAACCCCTCTGGGCAATCTATTCCAGAGTCTCATCAACCTTGTATTGAAGAATTTTTTCCTGAGATCCAATCTAAACCTCAGTTTAAAACCATTTCCCCGCGTCCTATCGCTGGACACTCTTGTGATGAGTCCTTTCCCAGCCTTCCTGTAGGTTCCCTTCAGGTACTGAAAGGCAGTTATAACATCTCCCTGGAGTCTTCTCTTCTCCACGCTGAACAATCCCAGCTCCCTCAGCCTATCCTCATGGCAGAGGTGCTCCAGCCCCTGGATCATCTTTGTGGTTCTCCTCTGGACTCACTCTAACAGATCTATGTCCTTCTTATGGTGGGGACACTAGAACTGTATGCAGTATCCGAGGTGGGGTCTCACAAGAGCAGAGTGAAGGGGGAGAATCACCTCTCTTGATCTGCTGGCTACACTGTTCTTGATGCATCTGAGGTTACAGTTGGCCTTCTGACCCTCATGAGTGCACTGCTGGCTCATGTTGAGGTTCTCATCAGTCAACACCCCCAAGTCCTTCTCTTCAGGGCTACTCTCAACCCACTCCATACCCAGTCTGTAATCATGCCTGGGATTGGCTCAGCCCAGATGCAGGACCTTGCACTTTGACTTGTTGAACCTCATGCAGTTTGCATGGGCTCATTTCTCAAGCCTGTCAAGGTCCCTCCAGATGGCATCCCTGCCCTGAAGTGAGTCCACCACACCACACAACTTGGTGTTGTTGGTAAACTTGCTGAGGGTGCACTTGATGCCATTGTCCATGTCGCTGACAAAGCTGTTGAACAGCACTGGAACCAGAACAGATCCCTGAGGAACTTCACTTGTCACTGGTCTCCACGTGGACATCAAGCCATTGATCACAACTCTTTGAGTGCAACCTTCTAGCCAGTTCCTTACCCACTGGGTGGTCCATCCATCAAGTCCATGTCTTTCCATCTTAGAGACAAGGATGTCACGTGGGACACTGTCAAATGCTTTGCACAAGTCCAGGTAGATTATGTCAGTTGCTCTTCCTATACCAACCAGAGTTGTAACTCTGTCATAGAAGGCCACCAAATTAGTCAGGCATGATTTGCCCTTAGTGAAGTCATGTGGGCTGTCACTGTTCAGCTCATCATTTTTCATGTGCCTTAGTACAGATACCAGGAGGATCTGCTTCATGATTTTACCTGGCACAGAGGTGAGGCTGACTGGTCTGTAGTTCCCTAGGTTTTCTTTGCTTACCTTCCATGTTCACCATGAACTCATTGTAGTAATAAAGAGAAAACTTATTGATGTAAAAAATAATAAGATTAGATATGTCTCTTCCCATAAGTGACAAAAAAAGGCAATAAGGCAGTAAGAAATACAGATAGTACAACAAGGATTCAGATTTTCCATTAAAAATAAAATTGGGATTATTTTCTTTTTCCTGTTGCTTTCCATTGCATTTCAACTTCCTTTTCACATATATTCTGAATCACATCATTTGAAGCTCAGCACAGCACTGTTGCTGCTATCTTCCTGCCATCACTCACCTTGGTTTAAGGGTAAGCCTTCACATTTACTCGAGACAATAAGACAAACTCCTTTTGCACCAAATAACAGCCCCAAAACAAGGGGGAAAAGCAGCTTTGGTCACATGTGACTTCCAATTGCCCACCTTTGCAATGCAGTTTGAAGTACCAGCTTCAAAAGGCTGCTGCCTTTGAACAGATCTAGCTGTAGGCACTTCAAGATTAATAGACTGGTTTAATTATCTGCTCCTTAGCAACTGTGTTGTTGTTTCTACAAAGTCAGCCCTTGTAATGTGTTACTCCCAGGCTCTGGCAAGTTGGCTCCCTCCAACACCAGGTGATCGCTGCAGTCATACAAGTTGCAGCTTGGCAAGGAGCTTCCCTTTCCAAGAGGGCTCTGTTTTGGTTTATGACATGGGCAGGATCTCACGCAAGGCGTGATCACAACTTGCAGACTAACCAAACTGCCTGGGATTACAGCACAAGTGTTAACTTGCAAATGGTACAGGCATGAGAAATGTGAAGAAAGGTTTTCTTAGTTCTCTTCTGTAAAGTGAAAAAAGCACATCGTGAAAAAGAGCTTTTCAATGACAAACACCAGTGGACCTTGAAATTAAACACTTTAATGCCTCTTTTCTTTTATTTCTTCTTTTAGGTTTGCACTTCAGATAGTCAAACACATCTTCCTTGACCACTTCGCCTTCATTAGCAAAGAATAATCCCCTCAGTAACTCCCCTAGTCATATGGTCCCTTAGAAAAAGTTGATTGCTTATATTCAAGTAGTAAAATCCCAGGATTAGTATCTCTAATCAAGTAAGAAAAGATGTCCTTCAAACAGAGAAAAGGAGGAACAAAAGCACAAGGTAAACTGTTCTACTTAATCACCAGAAAGGGTTTTGGTTTCTTAAGAGCAAGCACACACTTCATCTGCTTTCACCTTTGTGGCTCCACACTCTAAAACGTGAAAGCTGACCTATTTGCAACAGCCCATTAATTACCACTGTTCAAGGAGTCCCACTCCAGCAGCACTCGTAAAGAGAGGCTCCTGGAGGTCTATTATCTTGACATCCTCAGTTCCCAAAAATGTTTGAACTGGCATCAGAGCCAACACAGGAAGAACCAGCCCTGCTGGATCAGTACTTTTGCTTTCTTTTTAACCCAAACAAGTTTTTATGGCACAGCCTCAGAAATAGCTGAACTGAGAGAGCGTCAGGGGCTGAAGCAAATCATCTGGAGCAGGCCAGACAGAAGTATTGGTGCTGTCAGGGATTTGACTTGCTGGTACTAAGCATATTTTGGAAATCACACCCTTTCAAAAAAAAGAAAGTGTGCCGCCTCCTAGATGAAGTAATTTTGAAGATACATACAAACTAACACACTGTTTGTAGAGTATGCCATTTGTTTTAGGAGCTAAGTCAACAACCTAGGAAGAAAATGCTTGAACTAAAAAAAGTCAAACAAACAAAAAAATCTTTTAATCAT
This sequence comes from Actenoides lindsayi, assembly GCA_025331215.1. Classification (NCBI taxonomy): domain Eukaryota; kingdom Metazoa; phylum Chordata; class Aves; order Coraciiformes; family Alcedinidae; genus Actenoides; species Actenoides lindsayi. The sequence goes on from WTSP01006128.1 coordinate 42,678, forward strand.
AAGTGCACCGATTGTGCAGACTGCTTAAACTTACATCTGCAGGCAGTGTTGGAATTTGAGAATACAGGAGAAGATGTTTTTCATTATCTTCATATCAATTGTACCTGAACTCTAATTGCATACTTAAGGCAGCGTTTTTCCTCTATACTTCTAACACAAACTTTCAGTTGTTGTCATGAAGGCAAGAAAGAATCAACACAGCAACAGACACAGCATGTAGCAAGTTACCTGACGATTTTACCAGCGAAAAATACTGAACTGGCTTCTAGAACAGCTCCCTATAGTTAGGGGAGAGGGAGAAAAAAAATTAAAAAATAAATCAAGAAGTATGTTTTCACTTCCACTTTTCTGGCTAAATCTAATCAGGATTACATAAATTCATTTATCTAATTCATTATAATAAGATAAATTTATTTATCTTATTAAACTTCCTGTGCAACAGTCTCTAGGTGAACCTGCCTTGGCAGAGGGGCTAGACCAGATGATCTCCAGAGGTCCTTTTCAACCCTTATCATTCTGTGATTTTCTTATAACAAAAAAAACAAAACTAAACAAAACAAACAAAAAAAAGAGTTTAGAGCTGCAGTAGAATTAGCAAAGTTTTTTAGTGTATTAACAGCTAGCTAGCACATCCTAGGCAACCACTTCAGCGGGAAATTCTTCTCTAAATGCAGTATAAACACTGTTCTTGTTCTCCACATATGATTTTCTACGGCAGGGAAAATAACTAAGCAAAAAGTCTTTTAACACCTATAAATACTTAGGAAAATAAATGAAGAACTGGATCTACTAGCACTAAAATAGAAATAAAGGCCTTTTGGTTAGTGGCATTTGGAAAATATTTAGTGCTACTGCACTTGGCACTGACTGCCCAAAAAAACGTTCATTTGCAAAGACAAGATTTTATAGGGAAGCACCAGCATCCCATTACAATAAACTACAAAGCACTGTATTTGGTAACAGCTTTTTAAATACGTAGTTCTACCCTTCTAGATTACCAGAGGCAATGTGAAAGCTAGTATGTCAGGCATCTTGAACTATGTCAGACTGGGCTGGCAAGATAAATACAGGTTTTAATTTAATTAGTGTACCAGCACCTGACCAAAAAAAGGTGTGTTCAGGATGAATCAACTTCATATATTAAACCAGATGTTTTTCCTAATTTTAAAATGTGTAAAGCTGGCATTTATATATACCAAACTATCAAATAAAAAGGTCTGTGAAAATAAACTGAAAGATTTCCATCAAACCTTCAAAAAGGATGAAGGTTAGGCCTTGTCAAGTTCTGCTCGTGACAGTCATTGGTAAGATTTAGGGGTCTTTCCATAGGAATACGAATTATTTATTTATTTAATTCCAATGCTGAATACGATTCCAGAAAACAACAAGAAATGGCTCTTCTCACCGTATTAGAAGCTCAGTGCCATTAGAAATTCATTAGCTATCTCTGCATGACCAGGAGCAGATTTTAAACACTGGAAGGAAAGAATTATTAATGTGTTAACACAAAATTGCGATTTAATTCCACATTGTTTCTTGAAGGAAGCAAGAATGTTGAAATTAGTGAAGGCAGATGCAACAAAACTGGTCAAGAAAAATTTCTGTATAAGAATAAAGCACATAATGGGCAATACTGGACCTTCCTTTTATGGATGGACTTGACGATCTTAAAGGTCTTTTCCAACCTAAATGATTCTATAATTCCTGCTCTCCAAAAGCTTGAGGCTTATGGGCTGTTTGAGGAGAAAATCTTTTTCGACACAAGTGTTTGTGTTGAATTGCTATACACAATTCAGACTTAAAAGATAATATGAGTATACCTTAATACTTAATTAAGCTAATGCAACATCACCGCATAAAAGAATGCCTATTATGAATTTATCACGTAAAAAAAACAAAAAACAAACCCAAAACACTCAGGAGTAGAGCCCTAGGAAGAACTATATTTGTTATGATGGGATAAAGTTATGTTTAAGTTACTTCTAGAGTTGTTTCTTTCTCAGGTGATGTTGGACCCTACATGTAAGGGAAAGTAAAAAGAATGGTGGGAGAAAGATGTGTCTACTTACAATGGGATTAAATGACTTGGAAAAAATATATACCTTATATTGTCATCACTTGATCTGAAATATTTAGTATATTTACTTCTAGACAAATTAGTATAAGCAAATTGCTGGAACAATATTGGAAATATTAGAGAGACAATCGAAATCAACATTCACATAATATTCCTCCATAACAGTAGCTCTTTCCTTCATGAACTTCCTCAAAATGAAAGATATGGACAAATCATAACTTCCCAATACTATCTGAAATGCATAGTCATTTCTATGCCACTGTAGAACTGTATATTTTAAATATGTCCCTTCCCTCTGCAATACTAATATATTTCAAATGAAGAAAAGAAAAACAAAGAAATAAATCCTAATTCTCTTCCTTATTCCAAGGAATCAAGTAGAACCACCACCCCAAAAAACCCCTCAAACCCAAACCAACACATACCTTCATTTTTGAAAGAAACTCAAGTCTAAGCAGTGAACCAGAGCTTAGAAAAACAAACAAAAAATCCGAAACCCCCCCCCAAAACAATCAACCAAAAAACACACACATAAAACCAAAACAAAAAAACAAACAAAAAAACAACTGTAAAAATTCTC